>PVJH01000729.1:0-254768 GCA_004026705.1 Nesogale talazaci
AAATAATAACATGCACAAAAACAAGATAGAGCAAAACAAAGCAACCAAAGAAAACAGCAAAAACCAAAAAACCCTATAAATGGTCCAAGCACTGTTTTTTGGCCTTTAGGAATGTTTTCCTGTTGAGTCTGATGGGGTGCCACACCCTGGCCCCAAAGTCTTTTTCAGTATTCCTTTGGACTTCCTTGCTGTGCTCCCCTTGCTGTTCTGTTGCACTCACTTAGTGTTTTGCCTCAGTGTAGTGGGGTCAGATTGGGCCCCACAGTTCCCACAATGCGTCTCCAGTGTTGTCCTCCGTAGGTCTGTGGGTCAGTGTCTCATGGTGGGGCTGGAATGTCAGCAATTCAGAGTTTTAAAAAGATTCATTTTAAGTGCAATATAGGTTATACACAAATCATCTGTAGGCAAAAATTGGTCTGTGAGTGCCTCATTCACTGCACCAGATAGTTTCCTTCCAAGTTTGACAATGGATTGTTTTGATCACTGGGCACACACTTGGCAGCGAGTGGAAAGACTGACCGTTCAAGTCCACTCCAAAGTGTTTCTGAAGGACAGCCTGGCCGCTCTGCCTTGGGAGGCTCAGCCAATGAAAACCCTTGAAGAAACAGTTTTCTTCTGACACGCGTGGTGTCGCTGTGGATCATAATCCACACCCAGGCAATTAGTTATTTTATTCAATAGAGTCTGTGCTGTGTTATACTGTGACCAGCAGGGGGAGGAAGAGTACGCTACTAATTTTTCTTCCTACTTTGCTTTGGTCTCAAAATAACGTTATAGAAAATGAAAGTTTTAGCAAGAATAGTGCAGACTGTGCCCTGTGAAAATGAATGCTGTAATGTGAGAAACGTCTAAAGTTTATAAAAATATTTGATTTGAATCTTTGAAAAAAATTCTACATTCAAGAAATGTCATTTCCAATCTGATTAACATTCATCCATCCCTCACCCTGGTGATCTGCCATAGGGTCTGTGAGGGTGACAGCCGTGCCTGTCCATGGCTGCTACACAGACCTGCTACACAGGCCAGTAGTTTGTGGGGCTCCAGACAAAGAAGAAAGCGGTGGCTGCTGGGAGCGCAGAGAAAGGTAACCATCATACGGCACCTGGATTATAGTATGGTCTCAAATATATATTGTCCTGCTCACAGCAAGTTCTTAAAGGGTCTAAAGAGCTTCAGTCCTTTGTTATAACACACATACAAAACAACACTGACATTCAAACACCTATTTACTCGTTAGACTCTAAAGCTTGTGTATACGTGCCCCACATGGTTACAGTCTCTAAACCCAGTGTTGACAAACAGTTAACAACCAGCGTGGGAAAGGTAGGATAGAGTGAACTGTGTGTACAACACTTCAGAAGCACATCAAATCTTTGGTCTTGTCTGAAGGAACCAGTTAATTTAGATATCATTCCTGACCTTCTTCTGGTGAGAATGCCCTCTCTTGCCTGAGCACAGTGTTGTGCATACGGCAGACATGTAGTAAGGTTTATTTCAGTGGTTCTCAACCTGTTGGGTTGTGACCCCTTTGGGGGTTGAATGACCCTTCCACAGGGATCACCCGATTTATAACAGCAGTAAAATGACAACTATGAAGTAGCGATGAAAATCATTTTATGGTTGGGGGGTTGCAACAACATGAGGAACTGTATTTAAGAGTCACGGCATTAGGAAGGTTGAGAACCATTGGTTTATTTGAATGAGTGAGGGAAGGAAGACACAATGATGGCTTAAATCACCCAACAGTGTGACTGGGCTAACATAAAAACTACTTCTACAGTCACTTTACTGGCACACAGAGGTTCTTAAAAAACAACAAATACTCTCCCTGTTTGCATGTTTGCCCTTACAGTGGTTCCACTGCATCTCAAAGAGGTACCGATCACTGAGATCCCCAAGGAAAAAAGAACTGCTTTTGGCAAATGAAAAAGGGCATTTGTTGTTTGAGGAAGTTGAATGTATTATGGGTAAGCTAATAGTTTTTTTTTTTAGAACATACAAGTTTACATTCAACCTCATAGGCATTTCAAAAACGGTTGATCCCTGAAAAAATATTTTACATTTATTTTTCTTTTATCTCCTTGAAAAAAGAATTTTTTAAAGAAAAGACTTTACATAAAGGGTAATTTTTGAGGTTTCTGGCCACCATGTGCTACATTCATTGTTTAGACACATCCTTCCCATGGCCAACAAAGGCACCATAGTCAGTTTGGGAACATTTCCTTTGCCCTCTGCAGATCACAGACCCTCTCCATTGCCATCCTCAGCACACGGCCACCATTGGTGTACTTGCTCGCCTATAAATTCCCCTATTCTGGATATATCTGTGGAATAAAAAAGTTGGTGGAAAATGGGACGGAAAGATGAAGGCTTTTGTCCCCGTGAATTGTCTGAAGTCCCCGTGAACAACACGTGCTCCTCTGTAGTCTTGCAGCGAGACATGCTGGGTGCTCACAGGTTGTGGAGTGTGTCAGCACACTCATCCTTGTTGTGGTTGAACAGGAGTCCTGCCTCATGTTCATCCACTCTCTACTGCAGGAAATGTGAGTGGCTTCTCCCTTTTGACTAGATTGAGTCCTACTGCTTTAAACAGAATGATTTCTATGAACCTGCCATATACACTCAAGTATAAGCCAACCTGAGTATCAGTTGAGGCACCTAATTTTACCACAAAGACTTAAAAAATGTTCTGAAAAATTCAGCTTATACATAGTATATACACGGAGTATATACAGTATATCTTTTAAAAAATTAATCTTGGCACTATACCTAAGTGTGGAATTGCTGGGTCATGTGTTGATATTTAACTTTTTTTAAATCAAGAAGTTCAATTTTATCTGGTGGGTACAAGTGAGGGAGCACCAAGGCCATCATGAACACAGGGCCCGCCACCTGTTCAAGGGGCCACGGAGAGGGATGTACTTGACTCCACAGCAGTCCGGGATGAGGCGCTTGTCAGCCGCCACGTCATCAAACTCATTGGCATTAAACTTGGTGATGCCCCACTTCTTGGAGACTTGAACTTGGCCCGGTGAAAGGCCTCAGTCACGTGCTCCTTGTTTTGAAGCTTGGTGCGGATGGACATGATAACTTGGCCGAGGTGGACGCTAGCCACTGTGCCTTGAGGTTTCCCAAAAGCACCTCGCATGCCAGTTTGGAGTCTAGTTTAGGGAGAGCAGAAATTAGGGAGAGACATAGAAGAGCAGCCAAGGGTTGTTTGTCTCCAAGGACCCTTAGGGCAGCCTCTACAGGACAAGACACTGCGGCCACTACCCAGGAGGCGTGCTGTTTGCAGCCAGCCCCCACAAAGAGGAGATATTTAACTTTTTTTTTTTTGGGGGGGGCATCACTGCTCTCCGGCGGTGGGAGTAGGAGGCCCAGCCCCACTGCTGGAATTGAACCTCTGTCCCAGTGGGCCGCAGTCCCGCGCACAACCACTACGCCACCGGGGCTCAGCCCACCGATATTTAACTTTTTAAGAGACCACCAAACTCTTTTCCTAAGGGCTGCAAGTCACTTTATGTTCCCACCAGCAAGGCCTGTGTTGCCCTTTCGAGTCTGTACCAGTACTTGTCGCCTGCCTTTGTGATCATCGAAGTGGGTAAGGAAGGAGTGGACAGTCACTGTGGTCTTGATTTGCATTTCCCTGATGGTGTTGAGAACTTTTCCAGTGGCTAGTGGCTCTGTATTGAGCTGCTAACTTCAAAGTCAGAAGTTCAGAACCACCAGCCTTTCTTTGAAAGAAAGATGAGGTTCTCTACTCCTATAAAGAATACAGTGTCAGAAACGTAAAGGGGGCAGCTCTACCCTGCCCAACAGCGGCACTCTGATTTCGCATTGACTCGGTGGTAATGAGTTTTTTTGTTTGTTTTGGCTTATTAACTACTTGTAATTTGCTTGGGAGAAATGCCTATTTAGAAACTTTGCCCATTGTAAAACCGAGTTGTCTTTGGTACTATTGAGGTGTAAGCGTTCTTTAGGGAGCCCTGGTAGGGTAGTGGTTACATGTCGGACTGAGGGCTGCAAGGTCAGCGGTTGGAAGTCAACTGTTACTCCAAGTGAGAATGACAGGGTTTTCTACTCCCCTAAAGAGTTACCATTTCGGGGGCTGAGCCCCGGTGGCGTAGTGGTTGTGTGCGGGACTGCGGCCCACGGGGATGGAGGTTCAATTCCAGCAGTGGGGCTGGACCTCCTACTCCCACCACCGGAGAGCAGTGATGCCCCCCCCAAAAAAGTTACCATTTCGGAAACCCACAGAGGGCAGGTCTACCCTCTCTCACAGGATCACCATCAGTAAGAATTGACTCGATGGCAGTGAATTGGAACTGAACGAGTTCCTTGTATGTATGAGATATGTCTCTTAGGAGATACATGATTTGCAATTTTCATCTCATAGCTTATTGGGTCACTTCTTAAAAATTGCATTTTGAATCACGAATGTTACACTTTGATTAAGACCAATTTATCATTACTTTTTCTTTGGGGTATAAAGCCCATTGTCAAGGAATCACTTCTGACTCAAAGTGACCCTATCAGACAGAAGAACTGCTCCCCATGGTCTTTAAAGCTGTCACCTTTAGGAGAGGAGACAGCCTCATACCTGAAGCAGCTGGCAGATTCACACTGCTGTCCATGGGGTTAGCAGACCGACATGTAACTCCCTCTACCATCAGAGTGCCTGATTTCTGGCATAGTGTCTAAGAATTCATTGCTTTTAGGTACAGTTTGAATTCCCTTATTTGTATTATTACATTTAATCTCCACCTTCCCGATGAGGCAAGTAGTATTCATACTAATTTTCTGAAGCAAATATGACAGATGATCCTTTCAGGACCAGGGGTGAGAGTGGATACCAGGAGGGTAGAGGGAAGTAGAAAAGGGGAACCAATGGCAAGGATCTACATATAACTTCCTCTCTGGGATACAGACAAGAGGGAAGTGGGTGAAGGGACACATCGGGCAGTGTATGATGACAAAATAATGACAATTTGTAAGTTTTTAAGGCTTCATGGGGGAGGGGGAAGGGAGGAGAAAAATGGGGAGCTGGTACGGGGGGGCCTAGGTAGAAGGAAGATGTTTCGAGAATGAGGATGGCAACAAATCTGCAAATGTGGTCTGCATACAATTGACGTAGGTATTGATTGCGATAGGAGTTGTATGAGCCCCCCCCCCCATAAAATGATTTTGAAAAAAGAATGTAACTACTTTTTTCCAACATCCTCCAGACACTATGTGATGGGGTCAGGATTTGTAAAATCACTGAGATTGTTCAACGATCATCTTAGTTTTAAGAGGAACGTGTGATACAATAGAAGCGCGCTCAGCTGCCAATCTGAAAGCCTGAAGGTTCCTTCTAATCTGTGACTCCGAGGGAGAAAAGCCCTGTGCATGCATGCTCCAGTTCCCCTCCTGATGGATGTCAGCCTCGGAGACTCTGTGGCCGTCTACTCTGTCCTGTGGAGTCGCTATGAGGATGACCCTACCCAAAGACAGACAGCAGCAGCAATCCTCGTTCCTACCCTTCAGAGACGGAGGAAAGGGCTGAACAAGTTACAGAGGAACTTAAGGGCAAAGAGATACAACCAAACAGAGGTAGCCTCTTAGTGCTAAAGACTGGGTCATATCCCTACTCTGTTATTGGATGAGTCCTGGAAGCAACAGAAATTCTGTTTATTGACATAATGTGTCCCTTGATGGTTTAAAAAAAAAAGTGTCTCCTCCCACTGGAACATTTGGAGAAGAATCAGCCAGGACTTGGGGGAGTTGAAATGTCATTACAAGAAGACCAATTTAAATCAATGAACATTGACTCACGAGGCTGCTGAGCCTCGTGGGTACTGGTACCACTGTCTGGCCCTAGTGGTGGGCCTTGTGGGGATGCTTAGAAAAACCTCTGAGAAAAATTGATTGAGAGACGATGGCAAGGGGAAACCAAGATGACCTGTATTTCTGCAACAACCTGTTTCTAAAAGACCTCTGTGTCTGCTCTGTCGTGGAGCTGACATTCTGAGCACCCCCAGTGGCAGAGGCAGTGGAGGACAGTGGAAACCTAAGATCCATTTTCAGAGCCCCCACATGGATTAAACCTCCTCTGAATACTAACCAAGGATGTAGCGGGTCTGCCCTCAAGCAGAGTGCATTGGCAGGTGGGTTACCTCACTCCCTCTCCAGCTTCCTAGAGAGGGGCAGTCTTTCTCAGGGGCTTGCCTGGGCACGTCCTTGACAGAGATCACTTATTAGGGCCTGTACAGGAGGGCACATGGTCATGAGTAATGCCCTCTTAGCTGTGCCCTGACTACCTTACTAGGAAGGGCCCAGGGTCAATCTTATGAGTTCTCCTATTTAACGTAATGTCTGTGTTCCAATCGTGGGTCCATTCCCACTTCCGTAGTCCCTCCTGTAACTGTTAGGTCTTGATCTGCCACCTATCTTAGGAATCTGTGATGGTTTCCTCTGTTACATACCTTATTTAACTAGCCTTCTGACTGTGACTCCTTGTACCTATGACCTTGTGCTCATGACGTCCCTCAGCCAGAGGATGTGTTTGGGTCTTTGTGGCTTTGTTGTTGCCTCTTTTATGACTCTTAAATGTTCTCTTTCAATGACATTTGAGATTGGGGTCTCTGTTGCACCCTAAAATACCACACTGTGGCATAAATGTACCTTTACTGACTCCCCTGATTGCCTAGGTGTGGTGCTAGGTGAGAGGTGATGACAGAGCTTACTCACTGTAGGAATTCTGGAGCCTAGCACAGAACCTGGCTAGGAAGGGTCAGTAACAGAGATCAAGACTAGAAGGGAAATGGCTGCTTATTGCAGAGAGTGGTGCAGAAGTCCAGGTATTTCCCATCCATGAAATTTCTATCAGGAGCCTGAGACCGCTGCCTAAAAAAGTGCATTGCAAAAAGACACTTTTTTTTTAAAGCGAGGTAGCAAAAAACTTACACATAGGAAAGGTCCTAAAGCCCTAGTTTAAATAGACTAAAGTTAACACAAGAACTTATGGCTTCAGAAGATTGCAATTGTTGTATAATAAAACAATAAAAATGATAAGATTGATTGAACACTTACTGTGTGTTGAATATAAAGACAGTGTCCAACGGGACTCCAGGCCTTCAATTTTCTAACTTTTTTTTCATTATTATTGCCTTATATTATTAATATCTATAAATCAGCTCTTTGTCTCTTGGGGGTTGGGGCATTAATATAAACTTACAGATATGATGCCATCAGCAAATTACACGCTGCCACATTATATACACTACCAACCAAAAGATGTCCAACACTAAACAACACACACACACCACCCCAAGACTGATGGCATAAGTCATGTGTTATAACTTGAATACATCATAAGGAATAATTGTCCTGCTTGAAGGTTTACAGGCAAGAGCTCAGCCCTTAAACCCAATGAGGTAGGTACTCTCTATTTCCACATATGGATACACACATAGATACTCATAGCATTGCAACATGAAGCAATTGTCCCACATTATGTTGTTCATCTAGTAAATGGTAGAGCCTGAATTCCAATCTAACTAGTCTGATTGATTCTGGGGTGGGGGTGGGAGGCTGAGATTATCCTTGATAGAGATGTCTTCGTTCAGTCTTATACAGATGACAAATCATCTGGATGAGGGAAACGTCAGCGTGAGTCCCCTGTGGCGTCCAAAAGATTCATGGCCATATGGCTAATTAAATGAAAAACAAAAGTGTCACAAAGTGCCTGGTAGCAGGTCAATTTATCCTTGTCACAGGTCAGACTGTGGAGGAAGGCAAGGTAAGATAGAGGGCCATGGGAAATTGTACATTATTGCAATTAAGCATTTTCAAGATTGGGGTCCTGGGGCCTTCCAGCCACACTGCCGGTATACTGGGTACCCCAATATCTATTAAGGGTATGCCCAGGCAAGTTCTTTCCCTGGGCTGGCTAGGGGAATCTTGCTCTACTTTCAAACACACGCTGCCTAATGGCGAAGCTGTTTAGACTGTAAGTTAATGGTCATAGCGAACTCATTAGAGGCTGCATTTATGGTAAGACTCAAAATGAAGTTAGGGCACCGACTGTTAGCGAAATCATTCCACATACCAAGTGGAATTTGAGCCCTAATACAACAATCAGAAAGAACTCAAATGATGTCAAGACTGATAATGGATATCGGCTTTCACTCTAAACCAGTGGTTCTCAACCTATAGGTCTTGACCCCTTTGGGGGGGTTGAACGACCCTTTCACTATGGTCACCTGATTCATAACAGTAATAAAATTACAGGTATGAAGTAGCAACGAAAATAATTTTATGGTTGGGGGGGGGTCACCACAGCACAAGGAACTGTGTCCTTAAGGATCATGATATTAAGAAGGTTGAGAACCACTGCTTTAAACCATAGGCTTAAACAAACTGGGAGCTTAGAGTCTGCATGCCCCAGGACTCATCAGTCAAGGACTAGAAGAGCCGGGCCACATCAAACTTCCTGAGGGATGTTCCTACGGTTGAGGACAAGGTACAAATGGTGATCTTCCATACCTTCCCCTTCCTTAGTTTTCCTGTTTTGACCCAGGATTTCTCCAAGTCCCCTTGGTACTTACTCTCAGCAGATGGTTTATCTTCTTCATAAAATGCTACAAACTTACAAGTTTTTCTCCCTGATCATTTGCAGTGTCAAGAAAACCACAACTTTACATGTTATTTCTTTCACCTCTCTTCCTCTTCCTCCAGGTAGTGTTACCCAAGCAGACTTCCAAGGAAAGGTCCATTCCTTGCGGGGAATAACAAAACAGGGTCACGCTTCCCGTGCAAGCCAAGACATTATTAGAGAGCATGAAAAAGTTTGTTGGATAGAGAAGCAGCTTGTGAAGGCAGAGATGGTGTAGCCTAATGCAGTGCAGACCACGTCTTGGTGAACAAGGCAAAAGAAATGTTTAAGGGAGTGGAGGTGGGAAGGATGTGTTGATGCATGAAAAGAGGGGGGGATCTCTGGGACTCGAGCCCACATGGGTGGGGTTGTGATAACTGGGTGTTCAAAATGGGGTCTACACAGCCTTCGGGGTAGGGTCTCATCACTTACTATGGGAAGGTGCGCATGCACTAGGCAGCTGGGTCCTCAGATTTGGGTCCTCTGCCCAGTTGTCTTTTGTTCTCGGGTTTCACCAGAGCCCACAGGTGTCTGGTCTCCTTCTGTTTCCATATCCAATTCGAGCCAGCAAAATGCTAAATGCTGCAGGTCAGGGAGTGGGACTAAACACATGTATTAGTCTTGCAAGGGGGTGGGGGGGGGATAAAATTGAAGATGATGTAGACCATTTGTAATATGCCAGACGTTTCAAGTTAACTGGGAGCAGGTGTGGTGAGGTTCATTTGTGTTGGCCTGGAGACATTCCTCAGAATTACCTGAACTTGGAAGGCGGAGGCAGAAGAATCCAGCCTCCTGCCTAACCTGTCTCAATAGACGTCGCCTCCCCCTTCCCCTTTTCCACATTCCTAGGGTGATGGATGACGTGCACATACCTCTATGTGCAAGTCATGGGAGAGGGAAGTCATGGTAGTGGGACACTCCACTGACATCACTGAGGCACCGTGCCATTTCTCCAAGCCCGGGCTTTGTCCTCGAAATCTCCACTTTCTCAATTCCTATGGAGAACCCCACCTTGGAAGGGCCTTGCCTCACACCAATCTCCCTCTCTCCTGGCCTTTTAGATTGGCCACTTTCTATCTCTTCCCATGAGAACCCTTTCAGTCTCTTTGACTTTCCCTCCGCCCCATCAACAACCTGGTGCAGAAAGAGGTGGGAGCTAAGGAAAACTGTGGCTACGAAAGGCTTCCTGTTTCCTTCCACCATCCTTGTTCTCAGCCCCCAGTTCAGAACCTGCTGCATGACCGGTGCTCCCAAGAGTGACTGTCTTTCTTCCTCCTCCTCCTCCTCCCTGCAGTGGGTCCCAGTTGACCTGACATGACTTCTCCTTTTCCAAGTCAGGAGTTCGAGGTTTTAAGCAAGCATGTGCCAGCTTTGTCCTGCTCCCTTTTCCCTCTGTGGTGTCCTCCCGGCCCTCAACACCTGAGCTCAGATGACCTTCAATCCCTGGGGTCACCATGTGCTGTCAGACCTTTCCTCCAGCCCCAGGGGTTGGCCTTCCCATTCACTCCTGAAACCAATTATTTGAGTTATTGCCTCAACGAGATCACAAGTTTCTCACAACAAACAAAACCAGCGGAAGGAATTCAAAGTGAACCGCTAGCTTAAGCCCTCATCCTCTTGATCAGACATTACTGTATCTCAACAGATCTTCCCACTTATAATGAGACACAGCTGATTGCTGAGACATTACATGGGAACAAGGGTGTCTTGGTTAGCTGTGTTATGATTTCCAATCTAAGGAGCCTGTGAGCGCTGTTGGGTAAGAATTGGATTCCTCACCAGTCAGAGAAAGACGAGCTGGTTCTTTCCTGTGATCACCTTTGCAAGGCCAGCCTTGCTGCACTTTGAGCATACCAAGCAGGCGCTGCTGCAGGCTTTCCTCCTGGTTTTTCCTTTGCTGCATGTTTTTTCCCTCATCTCTTTCAGATGTACTCTACTCAGATGTACCCCCAGCGAAGCCTGCCTTCTCCCTGTTTGACATAGCAACATTCCACCCCATTTCCACCCTCCTTCATTCATTTTTCTCCATAGTATTTCTGATCATTGGACACACCATTATTTAGATATCTCCTTTGTTTACTGCCAGCCCCACCCCCACCCCAGTATTATATCAGCTCTATTAGAGGGGAGGGGCTGGGTTTATTTTACTCATGACAGAGTGGGGATTGACAGCATGACAACTGTTTTGTGGCTGTTGTCTGTAAGGTCTAGAACAGTGCCTGACACATGGCAGGGGACCAAGAAGTCAGTGTTGAACACATGGGACCAGGGAGGAGCATTTTTACTCACTGCCTGCATCCCAGAACTTCCAGCAAATAGTAGGTGCTCAGTCAACACAGAGAGACGGATGGAGCAACCATAAACTGGGTGGCATGCTTTGGGCTTTCCTGCCTGGCCAGGGGCACAGCGAGAACAGGAAGCGGAATCCATGTCTTGGGTTCTTTAGCCCTCACTGGGTAGAAACCCGCCCCACATCCTTTGCTGTGGAGGCCACTTCCACTCTTGGTGACACCACACGTTCCAGTCAAACTGCCCCACAGGGCTGTCATGGCTGTAAACTTTACAAACCTAGAGAGTCAGGCATTTCTTCCATGGCTCCTCTGGGGTGCGTTCCAAAGGCAAACCGTGAGGCTGGTCTCTTAAGGACCCCAAAGCACAGGCTGGAAGGGTCCCCGTAGGTTTCCCAGCCTGTCCACCTTCAAGGAAGTAGACCACCTACAGGTTTGCAGGTGAAGGTCAGGAAGTTGTGAACGAACCAACCGCGGGTGCACCTGCGGAGAGCAGGAGACCCCTCCCCCCCCACCCCCCCAGCACGCTCACCATGCCCATTTACTCCATTTCCGGAGGCCACCGCCGGCCACCTTCTCACTGACCTCCCGGCCTTCAGATGCAGGGCAGGGGGTAAACGCAAGGAAGGAACCCCTTTCCCCGCGCTGGCCTTCAGTGGCGCGGATCGGGACCCGGCGGGTGCGCGCGCGCGCCGGGGTCGGGGGCCGGGGGCCGGGCGGCCGGGCGCGCGCGCGGACCCAGGGGGCGTGCAGTGGCTCCGCGCCGAGGTGCGCGCGCGCGCGCGGCGGCCTCGCCTCCCTCGCCCGCTCGGGTGGCGACGTGATTTCTTTGTCAATGAGGCGCCGCGCGAAGCTGCAGTAACGCTCGGCGCCCGAGCGCCGGGGCTGGAAGCCGAGGCTCCGACAGCGAGCCTGCCGGGCGGAGCGGCAGCGGCAGCGGCGGGCGGCGGGAGGGAGGGTCCCGAGCAAGCCCCGCGGCCGCCAGCCCCGCCGCTCCCCGCCTCGCCCCCTCCAGCCGCAGCCGCGAGCCCGGGGAGGAGGGGAGGCGAGCCGGGCGGCGCCGGTCCCTCCCTCGCTGCCCGGGGCGCGCCGGCACGCGGAGGCCGGCACCGTGGGAACCTGCTCGGCGCCCGCCGCGCCTCCGTGCCGGCCGGGCCCCCGGCGCGAGTGAACCGCGGCGCCCGGCAGCCCGCTCCAGCCGCGGCCGCCCCGGCGAGCCCGCCGCGCCGCCGGCCGCCTCCTCCCCGGGTGCCCGGGCCACGGCTGGAGATGCCCGCTGACGACCGGGCGGCCGAGGGCTGGGCTCCCCGGCGCGGTGCGGCGCGAGGCAGCGGCCTGGATGTGTGAAGGGTCCTCATGGCTCTGCAGGAGGCGAAGCCCCAGCGTCCGGGGGAAGCCGCGCCCGCGGCCCCGCGGCTCCGGGGCCGGCCCGGAGCGCGCGGGCTCCTTGGAGCGCGCCGAGGAGCCGAGCGCTGCAAGCGAGTGAGGGGACCGAGGCTGCCGGTGGGTGCCCGGGCGGGTGCGTCCGAGGCTGCCCAGCCGCCGCCGCCGCTGCTGGGACTGCTGCTGGGACTGCTGCTGCTGGTCGCCCTCCCGGAGCACTGCCAGGCCGACCCGGGTAAGCACAGAGCGGCTGCTTTGCGCCCCCGGAGGTTTCGGGAGGAGCCGGGCTGCCCGTCGGGCCCCCAGCCTGGCAAGGTGGCGCCGGGGGTGGGGTGGGGTGGGGTGGGAGAAGAGGTCTTTGCAGCCCGAGACCTGGGTTTCTGCCGCCCTTTGCTGCTGCCACCGCGGCCGAACTGTCCCGAGTCTGGGGGAGACCGGCGAGGGGCATCGGCCGGTCCCCCCGAGGGGCCCCACAGGCAAGCCTCCCTTAGAGAAGGGCTGGCGCGTGTCGGGCGCTTGGGAAGGGATGTGCATTTCAGGATGGGGCGCCCCGTTGGGTGTCCACTTTGTCTGAACTGCATGCAATGGCCAAGAGTTTTCGCCACATCTCTAGGCAGCGAGCCAGAGAGCGTCTTCCCCGCGTGTTGACAGCGGACCCCCTTTCTGATGGAGGTACCCCAAAGACTTGCTGGCACCATGCCCAGGGATCCTGATCCTGAGTCAAACCTTGTCTGCAGTAGGTCACTTCCAAATCGCCGTGATGGACTCGCAGGCGCTCCAGAATTCTCAGGAAATAGATGGGCGCGATTACTTGGGCGATTTTTGAGAAATCTGTGGAAACTATTTTGGTGGTGGTGGTGGTGGTGGTGGGGCTCTTTCTGCTGACGTGCTGCACGATTTACACTGTGCAGCGAGCAATCGCCTTTGGACTCTGAACGAATACTCCGGCGCTGGTAAAGGGCAAGCTTTTCTGTTTGTGATAAAATCCCGAGCTCAGGGTATATTTCATTGATCAACGAATGTGACTCTCATTCAGCCAGCCCAGATCTGCCTTCTTGGGGGTTTCCCTCAGGGATAAGTGTGGACCGCTTCGTTCTCTGGGTGCCTCTCCCCCCAATTAGATGAAAATTCCTTTATTTTGAAGGCGATTACACTACTGGAGTGTGATAAGAGGCTTTCAGGTTGTCATTCTTTTCTTCATCAGCTTGATTCCCGGCCGGTCCTCCTTTGGGCTGTTCCGCAGCACTCACAGGAAGCATCTATATGGGCAAGTTATTGTCAAGGAATTTTCTATTGCGATCATAGTGGTGACACAGTTCCGTCATGCTTGGATGGATGCCCGAGACCTCAGATCAGCCTCCCAAGATTTGTTTCAGCCCTCAATCTTCATGTCTCTCCCAGTCACGTACAACTGACATCATGGTTCAAACCTAAGTCGGGAATAAGGCACACGTGCGGATGTTAGTGTGCGTTCGCTCAGGAATGCACGGAGCGGTTTTGCTTGCAGTGGATCAGATCCTTGGGGGGTTCGTACACCGTTTATGAGGTGTTCTCTTTTGGAAATTGTTGTACTGGGTGCAGTGACGGAAAACGGTTCAGCAGGATGTGAAAATTGGATTGTATATATTGTTCTTATTGTGTCTGATGGCAGATAACTCTCCCGGATGAGCTTACATTTTTCATCTCCTTGTGACCTTTGTACAGAGAGCCTCCGAACTTCACTCTGTGAGTTTGCCTGGCCCCTCTTTGTACACATGGGAGACCCTTATATAGGGGACTGCTGACCTCTAGTTCTGGGTTTTAGTCCTTGTGTCTTTTATTACTTTAGTGTGGTCCTCAGGAATACAGAGCTTGGGAAGCTGTTCTGTTGAAAATGATGGTCCGAAGTGTGGAAATTAATTCTGATCCCCATGGGCTCGTCTCTCCCCTTTTCTTTGTGGCTTCCGTTCTGCTGCTCCCTGGGCCAGTTCCCGGTCATCAGTGTAACCTGTGGACCCACAGTGGATAGACAGCTGGCACCCTGGTTTCCTGGGGGTTTGAAGTTGATTCCATTTCAGGACTGTTTCCCCTCCGTGGCAAGGTGAGACCACAGTCCCCGTCTTTCCTCCTAACTGTGTTGACTTATTCCCTGGTTTCCCCCAGGTGAACCAAGTCCTGAGCCCTAGAGGCTTGTGAGAGGGACCAATGTCAGGAGCAAAGCAGGCAGGAGATTGGCTGACACTCAGCGGCGATCACCGCCAGAGAGATGATTGTGGTTTAGGGCTGCCCCTCACTGCAGAAGGTATCCGATGTCAGGTTGCATCAGAATCCAAACCTGTGAAGATCAACATTGCACTAGAAGTGCCAGCACGATAAAGACACGACTCTTGTCTTCTTGTTGCACCTCTTTGTTTTGTAAGCAAGGCTAAACCTAGATGTTTCCCTTGGTTGAAAAATACATAAACATAGGTTCATTTCTAGAAAGCGCTGTAGCACTTTGTGCTACAGAACTTTGTGTCCCATTCCATCCTGTAGTGCTCCAATTGGGGGTGGGGTGGAGAGGATCAGACTTCCTTCACCTTTTGCTGCTGTCGTTAGTGCCCCCTCTCATTGCTGCGCCTGTTATCTCCCTGTACCTGTAAATCTCCCAGCCAGTAATTGTATTTTGGATATGGGAAATGGGTTTTTGCAGCAGTGAGTTCTGACACCCCCTCTTCTCACCAAGGGCTCCAGGTGAAATGGTAAAGGTCACGTCTGCCTTTATAATTGAAGTGCAGTGAATAACTTACCGTAATATGGTCTTCCTAGTTAAGTGTTTGTAACACCCATCAAATAAGTGGATGGGATTATATAAATGAAGTCCCATGAAAGGGACTTCTAGCTGGGTAATAAAGTAAGTCAGGTACAATGCACCCTTGTAGGGGCGAGACCATCTAACTGAGGTGTTTGGAACCCTCTAAGGGCTCTGAAAGCCTTTCAGTGCCAAGAGGGACCTTATGATCACCAAGAAGAAGCGTTGGGAGCAGAGCATGTCCTTTGGATCCAGGGCCCCAGTGCTGGGCACCTCCTAGACCCAGGAGCCGGCGGCTGTAACACTGGAGGCTGTGAGAGTCAGCAAGAGGAGCAGCAGAGAAATGGTGGCAGCACAGCGAGGACACTGATAGGAAACCAGCAGGAGCTGATGAGGTGGGCTTCCTGGCACTTGGGCAAAGCTAACCCTTGTTCTGGCAGGACAGAGGCCAGGCTGAGGGGTTGTAAGCTGAGGGCAGCAACAAACTGCATCCTGAACATTCCTCAACTTGATATGTAACCTGCTAACCCACTGCCTTCAGAATGATTGCAACTCATAGTGAGGCTATATAGTTTCTGAAACTGTGACACTTTATGGGAGCAGCCAACCTCATCCTTCACCCATGAAGTTGCTGATGAGTTTGTGTTAGCTGGGTAGACTCGAGAAACAAACTCATAAACATGCATATGGATATAAGGGAAAGGTTTATATACAAGAGGAATGGAACATGGAGAAAGCATCCCAATCCTGTCCAGTTCAAGGTCATAAGTATGATATTAGCCCGTATGTCTGATTGATACCAGTCTATAAAATCTCCCTCTGACTCACGAAGCACGTGCAGATGACACCAGGGCAATCACAGGCCAGTGGGTGCAGAGTCTTGTGTATACAGTAGAAGCATCCTGGTGCTGGTAGGGATCTCCCCATGGCTCCTCATTTTCAGGGGTCAGGGTCCATCAGCAGTATCCATTGGCGGTAGAAGCATCTCAGCACTGGCAGGGGTCTCTCTGTGGCTTTTCCAGCTTCAGAGATCGGGTTCCATCAGGATAAATCCCTGTAGATTTTCCTCTAGCTCCTCTGCTTTCTAGGACTCAGGATCTATGCTGCCATCTTGTCTTGTCAGTAGACCAATTCCAAGAGACTGAGTTGAGTCTCTTACCTCCAATTGGGAAATCCCAAGAGACTTCCCAGAATTCTCAGGAGAAAGCTATGCCTATAAGAGGCCTCATTGGCTCTCTCCCGATTGAAGGCTAGATTCCACCCCTACACTCCCAGTGCTGAAAGTGACACAGATTGGTGTCTGCCATAAGTTTAAACTGTCAACCTTGTTAGCCCGATACCTAACCCACCAAAAGTTTTTTTTTTTTTTGTAACTTGTTACTTCCCTAGTAAACCCAACCATGATTAGCATGTTCTGCGAGATCTGTGTGGGCATTGCAATAGTTAAGGAACCCAACAGAAAAGTAGAGTGCCTTGGAGGGGTTGGTGGCGTCAGAGTTGGTAAACAGTTTGAGAGAGGAGGCTCTCTGACTTAAGCCCTGTAGGAATCAGCCTTGGCTGTGGATGCAGAGAATGCTTCTCTCTGCTCTCTGTTGAAGCTAGAGGAGGGTAGAGACCTTTTCTGACCTCCTCTAACTTCACAAGGGCACAGAAAGAATCATTGTCCGTCAGTGTACGATATGACAAAATGATAATTTGTAAATTACTAAGGGTTTATGGGGGAGGAGGAGAGGGGAGGGAGGGGAAATATGGGGAGCTGATACTGGGGACCTAAGTAGAAGGAGGATGTTTTGAGAATGATGAGGGCAACAAATGTGCAAATGTGGTCTGTGTATAATTGACGTATGTATTGATCGTGATAGGAGTTGTATGAGCCCTCAATAAAATTATTTTTTTTAAAAAGAATCATTGCCCATATCAACAGCCAAGGCGTATGCCTAGGAGGTGGAGTTCAAACTGAGCTCAACCACCAAGCTTTTTACTAATTCGGATCCCTACTACCCCTCTGGCCCTCTCTGCTTCTTTTCTGGGGGCTTTAAAAGATGATTAGGGTGTGACAGCAGAGGATTTCAAGCAGAGGAAATGGAAGAGATTTTTTTGAGGGGGGTTGGAGGGGCACGGGGCCGTGTGGTGAGACCACAGGGTAACTAGTACCCAGGAACTCTTGATGCCCAGCGCATCTCACAAGCCCTCCTCCTGGGGCAATCTACCCACTCAACCTTTCACTTCTCCCACCAGCTTGAAAGTTCCAGATTTGTATGTTTCCATCTTGCTCATTACAATGCCCTGCACGGGACATATTTTCAAGATGTCACAAGTGGACTTTTCTATAAGATTCAGGGTGGAGCATGAGACAAAGAGATGGCACCAAGGTTTTTTGACACAAGCTGCATGGGGAAATGGCTTTGCCATTAATTGGGATGAGATAGCATTCAGTAGAGTCAGGTTTGGGGGAGGAAATAAGAACTCAGTTTGGGATATGTTAGGTTTCAAAGATTTATTGAATGTCCAAGAAGGCATGTTGTGTAGTCAGTTGAAAAACCGATCTTGAACTCCAGGCAGAGATTGGGACCCAAGATGCAAATTTGGGACCCATCAGCATGGATCTGCATAAAACACCTCTGGAGAGTGAGTACAGAAATAAAGGGTGCCTGATCATTGAGCCCTGTGATAGCACAGCATTTAGTCACAGAGGGGCCAGTAAAGACTGAGGTAAAGTAGCAGGGAGGTGGGAAGAGAATCAAGTGTCCATGGAGATGTGTTCAGAAGGTGGTAAAGACAAAAGACTGCCGTGAATTCAGGAGACAGGAAGAAGAGAAATCGGAGACAGGGAGTAAGCCAACTCTTTCCTGTAAAGGGAAGCAAGGTCGAAGGAAAGTGCCCAGATGGAATTATATGATGTTGTACTCACCTGGTTTTAAACATACAAGAGACTTGATTTGGCAATTTTTTCCACTTCTTCATATCGCTCTTTCACTGCCATTGACTCAATTGGCCATTGAGTTGGTCTGACTCAAAGTGACCCTCCTCCGTACACCAGAACAAAGCACTGCCCATGCCTGCACCATTCTCACAATCGTTCTTACTCCTGAGTCCACTGTGGTCGTCCGTCTTGTTGAGAGCCTTCCTCTCCATGCTCCTCCCCCTTATCAAGAATGATGCCGTTATCCAGGGCCTGGTCTCTCCTGATAATGTGTCCAAAGCACATGAGGCCAAGTCCTCTAAGGAGCAATGATGCAGGAAGATTACAGGCTAGTGAGTGGAAATTCTTGTGGATCCACTGTTTGTGGAAGCATCTCGAGGGCTCTGGCTGCCATCAGCGTGGCTCCCTGTGACTTGTCAACAGAAATGTGAAGCAAAGAGAGGCAGACAGAGAGACAGAGACAGAGAGAGAAACAGAGAGGCCCACCACCTCCCTGTGTTTCCCACCTCCATTTCTTTTTTCTTTCCTAACTCTACTGAACCTTGTCTTGGGGTAAAAATCTTGGCAGTGTTAACACTGTCCTTTTCATATTGGTGAAAAACAGAAGTCAGATAGCTTCTTCCTGCTCCACCCCTGTCCTGAAAACAGAACATGACCATGAAAGCTCTGAGATACTGAAATTCCGATGACCACCAGAGGATGTTTCAGAAGCATGCTTATTTTAAGTCTTAGATTACTAGAACATGATCTGAGGACATTTGGAATGAATGTGTACACTTCCTTTTTCATCTTCATTAACCTTCAAGCCTGCATTGTGGTTTTCTTTCTTTCTTTTTTTTTTAAACAAACAACAGCTCTACTCTTCTACAGACAAAAATGAATCGTTGGAAAGATCCTAAAGCATTTTCGTCGCTTGACAACGTATGACAAGGGATTTTCTATCTGTACAGAGGGCCACAGTCTTCTCGTTGGTGGGATGATTGCCACCAAAGATGGCCCTCCTTGGGGACTTGAGGATCAGTGAACAGTTAGCAGTCCGGGCATCCTAAATGTCAGTCAGGGTAGCTCGTGGGAAGATGGTACATTGACTCAGCAGCATTCACCAAGCACCTGGCAGGTGGATTCATGGAGGTTGATTATTGTTCCAGACCCTTTGCTAGAGGTGGGATGAGAATGAGGACAATCAGGCCTGACAGCTGTCCTCAAGCTGTCCAGGATCAGATGCTCTTCCTGAGGTGGTGGCACAGCAGGAAAACCACGTCTGTGAATTAGGTCAGACAGGGACCATTGTTGATGGCTACAGTTGAGTTGGGTCTGACTCGTGGCAGTGTGCTGGGCTGTCACTTTAATGACAGCAGATCACCAGCTCTTTTCTTCCATGGCACTACGGGGGGGTTGGTTCTAACTGCCAAGCTTTTGATGAGCAGACGAGTCATGTGAGTCCCCATAGGAGCTCACTGGTGCAGTGGGTTAAACATTGCCCTGTCAATCTCAAGGTCAGCGGTTCAAATCCACTGTCTGTTCCACAGGGGAAAGACAAGACTGTCAGCATTCATAAAGAGTTACAGTCTAAGGAGCACCTCAGCTTTGTACCACAGGATTGCTAAGAGTTGGAATTGACTTGATGGCACCGAGTTGGGGAGTGGGACATTTTTGCTGTTGTTACTTGCTTTCAGTTTGGCTCTGTTTTAGGGTGACCTCACGAAACATTGCCCAGCCCCTCACCATCAACATGTTTGAATCCATTGTGGTGGCTCTTCTACCCGTCTTATTGAGAGTTTCTGCCATCTTCACTGACACTCTAATTTACCGCACGAGGCCTTTTCTAGACAGGTCTTTTTTGATGACATGTCTCAAGAAGCACGTCCTGCTTTATATGGAGCGTGCTCTGGTTATGTTATTTATTCCAAGGCTTATGTGTTCGTTCTTTCAGTGATTCATGGGAGGTTTAATGGTCCTTGCCAACATCCCCATTTGACTGCATTGGCTTCTCTGCGCTGCCTTCATTTGTCTTTTGTATGCATAGGAAGTGATTGAAGAGACCATGGCTTGAGACAGACGCACTTTGATCATTTAACTGACAGCTTTGTTTTTTAAGGCTTTACAGGGCACTCTTGCTGCAGATTTGGCCAATGCAATAGGTCCGTCGCTTGCTGAGGTGGCTCTTGATTCCTTGGAGCTTGATGATTGTTCCAGGGACAGAGGGATGCTTAGCACTTTCCCTTCCCTCACCCTTTGTCATGATGCGGTCTGTTGAACCGTGGGGGCGGTGAGAATTTCCCTTTTCTTGAGGTTCGGGTGTAAGCCACACTGCACGTTGTAGTCTTTGACCTTCACCCTAATGCACTTCCAGTCATCTTCAACGTCACTCAGAACTGCAGCAAGTCCAAAAGCTCCGGTGCGGCTTGAGAGGGAATGGAGCACCAGGTGCCCGATTCCTGACTTTTCAAGAAAAGCGCCTTCTTTATGTAAGCCCTCATGGTTTTCAAATGTCAACTGCTCATTCAGATTTTTTAATATCACGCCGTACAAGCAGAACACAGCCACGAGCTACCATTTTAGTTTATTTTTTGCAGTCAAACTTATTAAGGTTTAATTTACATACAGTCAAACCCACCATGAAAATCCAGATCTGATCACCATTTCTGTTATCCCCACAGGTCTCTTCTCTCTTGCGGCCAATCCCCCCCATCTCGCTCCCTGGAAACCCCCATTCCTTTCTGTCGCGATAGTTTTGACCGGGAGTGGGGTGATGAGGTTGTATGTTAGGGATGCCCTTAATTTTAAAGCTGTGGCCAACTGTTTGTCAAAGTAGCCCTACTACTTTTCATTCCTGCCAGCAACGTGTAAGCATTCTAGTTGTTCAGTGCCCTAGCCAGCATTTGATGTCCTTAAAAAATAAAAATGCAGCCACCTGAAGAGTTGTTTTCTGGTCTGCCATTGTGACTTTTGTGTGCAGTTCCCTAATTAGCAGTGATGTTTCCCATCCTTTCAGGTGCTTGCTGCTCACCTGTATTTCTTCTTTGGTGACATGTCTGTTAAAATCTTTTGCTCATAAAAAGAAAACTCAGTCCTTTGCATTCTTATTATCAAGTTCTGAGCTTTCTTTACACATTTTTCATCAGTATGCGCTTGGGAAATATTTGCTCCCATTTTATGCCTTATCTTTTCATTTGCTTGACTTGTGGCTTGCAAAAAGGCACACGTTTTCAGTATATTTTCCTGAACCCCAGTTTTTAAATTTTATATTTGTGCATAGAACTCTGCTTCACAAGGTGACAAATAATTTTTCTGTGTTTCTTTGATATTTTGTAGTTTTATGTTTTCACTCTTAGGTCTATGGTCCATTTCATGTGAATGCTTACATAAAACCTAACCTAGGTGTTGAAGTTAGTCTTTCTTCCTCAATTGCTCTAGCATCACTTATTGAAAAGACTATTCATTGAATTGCCTTGACACTATATAGGTGTGAGTGTATTTCTGGATGCTATTTTGTTTCATTGATGTGCATTTCCCCCCTTAGGCCAATTCAATAGTGTCTTGATCTTCCTAATTCATTGTTTTTAAATCTTGGCATTATTGATAGTTTGGGTTGACTTACCCAAAATGAATGGGAGGTTGTCTTCAGCATTGTAGAACATGTGGTAACGTTTCTGGTGTATAACCACCACCAACTAATATCTCTTCCCATAAATTCTGACCAAAAAAAAAAGAAAAAACAAACTCAAGGCATTGATAAGTAGTCCCGTGGGAGGCATTGCCACTCCCAGTTGAGATCTGTTACTCCAGCTTTATAATAATTCTTGAAATCAGTCATCTGAGGTTTTCAATCTTTTATTTCATTTTCAAAATGGATTTGGCAATTCTAGTGAATATTCACTGGCCTGCCAGCTGCAAGGTCAGCAGTTTGAAACCACCAGCCACTCCAAGGGAGAAATGACAAGGCTTTCTACTCCTGTAAAGTTACAGTCTCAGGGCTGAGCCCCGGTGGCGTAGTGGTTGTGTATGGGACTACGGCCCACTGAGATGGAGGTTCGATTCCAGCTCCACGGAGCAAAGGCTGGGCCTCCTACTCCCACCACCTGAGGGCAGTGATGCCCCAAACAAACAAACACACAAACCAAAAAAAAATTTACAGTCTCAGAAATTCAGAAGGCAGTCAGCTCTAGTCTATCCTTTGTGGTTCTTGTGATTTGGGATCAACTCGATGTCAGTGCAGTAGTTGTTGTTGTTGTTGTTGTTAAATTTCATGTTTTCCATGTAGATTTTTAGACTCATCTTCACATTCTCGACAAAGAGGGGTTTCGATCAGAATTTCTTTGAATTTTGATCTGCCCCAGAGAATTGACATCATAACCATCTTAAAGTTCGTCATCCTTGAACAGGATGATATTCTTCATTGACTAGGTAGGTATTCCTTCATTTCTTTCTTTTTGTGTGTGTGTGTGTGGGGGGGGAGCCTCTGGTGGGCGTGGGCGCTGCCCAGTGCTGCTCCTGAGAGCTGCCGCTGGATTTAAACCGCCAAGCCCGCGGGCCACAGTCCTGCACTCAACCACTTACGCCACTGGGGCTCAGCCCCTCCTTCATTTCTTGCATAGATGTTTTATCATTTTCAGAATACGAATATTTGTATACTTGCATTTCACGTTTTGGTAAATGGCACTTTAAAAGCCTTGTTAGTGTGCAGACTGTGATTCTTCAAAACTCACTTTAGTTCTGGTAGCTTTTCGTTGTCTCTCTAGGATTTTACAAACAGATGATCCAGAGGGTTTTAATTCTTCTTTTCAAATGTGCATGCTTGCTTCCCCCTTACTTTATTGCTTCATCTTGTATCTTTCTCAAGGTGTCGTTGAATAGAAGCAGCCCTGGTAGATCTCCTTGACTTTCCCCTCAGTTTTAGAGAGAAAATATTTAGTCTTTCATGATTAACTATGCCGTTAGATGTACTTTTTATATGCTCTTTACTAGGTTAAAAACGTTTCCTTTTATTCCTAGTTTTATTCCCTTTTATTCCTAGGATTAGTTTTTTAAAATGAATGGGTATTCAGTTTTGTTCAGCGTTTCTCTGTTCTAGGTTAAAAACTGAGCAGCTAGCCTCCAGTTCAAATCCCTCAGTTAATTCTTGGGAGAAAGAGGACGCCGCCTGCTCTCATAGAGATGTGAAATCTCAGAACACAGTGAGGCAGTTCTACTCTGTCCTGTGGCTTTGCTATGAGTTGAAATCACCTCAAGGACTCTGGTTTATTATTATTTTCAGTCTGCAAAAAGATGACATCGGTTGATTTTAGAATGTTGGGCTAGTCTGTGTTTCTAGGACAAATACTACTTGGTTATAATGTATGAGGGGGCTTCCAAAGTTCAAGGAAAAGATATTGAAAATTTTCCACAAAATTTTTGAAGCTCCCTTGAATATTCCTAGTTACATATTACTTTGGTTTGGTTTTCTAATAGTTTGTTAATGATTTTTAAAACCCTATGCTTATGAGGGATGTTGGTATGTACTTTTCTTATCCTGAAATGCCCTTCTTTGTTCGCCCTTATAAAATAATAATAATAAGTGCTTTCTCCTCTTCTTTTAGATGTGTTTCTGTAGAAATGATATTGTTTTTGTCTTCAGACCTCTGGTTCTTACAGATGGGTGTAAAGCTCACTCAAGGATTTCTTTAGTGAAATAAAATGTATCTGGCACTTCTAGTGCATCTTCTTATCCTTAGGGCCTGTCAATGGACATCCCCTGAACACTAGGACAGAAGTTTGGTCCTGGTGTAGGGAAAACAACCAGAGTAAGAAGCAATTGGGGCTGGGCAGAGTCGGGGGGCAAGGGGGCTGTTCACAAGTCTGAAGTCGCTCCTGGCTGGCTGTTCACAATATACCAAGTCACTCAGCACTGCTGTACCTTAGTTTCTCATTTGTGACTAAGAGCCTCGACACCACTGCTGCTTCCCCATTCCTTCTGGCTGTGGTATGGTCCTCTAAGCAGATGTTTTGGCAGAGTTAAAACCGCATCTCTTACCTCTTCCGACATTTGCAGCAAGACTAGACAAAGACCAGAAAAGTCTCATTCTGAGACAGGAAAGGTGTTCCTTCGTTGGCTTTGAAAACACTCTAAAAGTATTATACATGTGAATACATTCAAACTTTATACAAATGTATGCAGGAAAATGCAGGGGCGACATTGCATGTCCCTAAAGCTGTGATTTTTTTGTGTGGTGGTTCCTTCCAGAGTGTTTTTGTAAAAACCTTTGTAGTTGTTGTCAGGTGCCACAACAGCCCCGTGTATAATTCTGATTAAACACTGCCCGGTCCTGCGCCAGTCTCACGATTGCTCCCGTGTTTGAGCCCCTTGCATCCCAGCCACAATGTCAAACTAGCTTGTTGAGGACCTTCCTCTGTGTCACTGCCCCTCCACTTTACCAACCGTGGTTTCCCCTGGCAACACATCCAACGTATTTGAGACAAAGGCTTGTTATCCTTGCCTCTAAGGAATATTCTGACTGTATTTTCACCCCAATAATAATGACCCTAAGAAAGGAAAAGGAAAAAAAAACACACTGAAAATGATAGCTGTTGGAGAGGTTGTGGGGAAATAGTATTCTTTTTTAAAAAAAATTGTCAAACATGAAATGGAATGCAAACGGATGAATATTCTAAGTGTTAGTGAGTTGAGATGGACCATTTTGGCCATTTTAAATCAGAAAATCATATGGTTTATATGTTGAGAAAGATCCAAAAGAAATGTCATTGCATTCATTACCCAAGGGGACATTTCAAGATTTATCTTGAAATACAATGCTGCCTGTGATAGGATAATCTATATTCCCATTTAAGGAAATCCAGTTAATACAACTATTATTCAAATTTATGCACCAACCACTAACACAGTGATGAGGAAGTTGAAGAATTCTACCAATGTCTTCAGTCTGAAATTTGTCAAGCAATCAAGATGTATTGATAATTATTGGCAATTGGAATACAAACGTTGGAAACTAGCAAGGAGCAGTCATTGGGAAATAGGGACTTGGTGATAGACACAATGCTGGAGATTGAGTGCTAGTATTTTTCAAGACCAACAACTTCATATTTTTCAACAACAAAAGGTGACTATACAACTTTCAAATTTTCCTAGATTCACACATTCCAAGTTCTGATTTTTTTTCCAATAATTTTACTGGGGGCTCTTATAGCTCTTATTCAATACATTATTTGTATCAAGCATATTTGTACACATGTTGCCATATTCATTTCCAAATATGTTCGACTCGAGCCCTTGGTATAAGCTCCTCCTTCCCCTCCTTTTTTTAAAATATAGATTTTACTGGGGGCTCTTACAGCTCTTACAACATTCAATACAGCATTCGTATTAAGCACACCCCATCAATAAGTGAAGCGACATCCTCTTACAGAGGGGTTGCAGTAAGGAGATGAGCCAGTCTAGGTACAGTGTAGTTGGAATGAAATGTGCAACTTTCCTCGGTTCTCAAATGTTTTCTCCCACTGACTATCATGATCCCAATTCTACCAGACAGATTCAACTAGACCAGGGGATGTACACTGGAGTCAGAAACATGGGGAATTTAGGATAGATGATCCCTATTGGGGGGAGTAGTGACACTGAGGGTGGAGGGATGGTGGAGTAGAAAGGGGGGACTAATTTCAGGGATCTACATGTGACCTTTCTGGGATGCTGACAGCAGGGGTGTGTGTGTGAGGTGACACATTGGACAGTGTACGATATGAAGAGGTAATAATAATTTGTAAATTATTAGGGGCTCATGGGGGAGTGGAAGGGGGATGGGAAATATGGGGAGCTGGAATTAAAAGAAAAGAACTAGAGGAAAGGGGGAAAGAGAAGCTTATGCTGGGAGCTCAAGTAGAAAATGTCTGGAAATGAATGTGGCAACATGTGTACAAGTTTTGCCAAGTTCTGATTATTGATTGATGTTTTCCAGCTATTTCTTCTCATTTTGAGTTGTGCCCCTTCCATAAATGAAGGTCTTGTAAGTTTTATTCCAAAAGCTGAACTCCGTCCACATCGTTACGGTTGACTCTACTGTGGGAAGGCAGCTCTTCCTCCGTCATGCTGTGAGTGTCTTCTGACCCGAGGGCCGCACTGCCCGGCACTGTGTCTGACAGTGCTATGCTTCTTGTCCATTTGACCTTCAGGATCTGGCAGGGTTTGGATGCTGTTCAGAAGGTTTTCGGTGGCTAATTCCGCTGAGGTGGACCACCCCTTTCTTCAGCACAGTCCCTTCTGAGTCTAGAAGCAATGCTGAAACCCACTCACTGTGGTGACCCTTCTGGTATTTGAACTACCAGTGACAGAAGCTTCCAGCCTCACAACCACACACAAACCAACCCAGTACAACCAAGGGACAGACAACTGGTGGGTACAAACACATATCCATAGAGAGAGAGGATATGCATGGATACTAAGTTTTAAAATAACGTAACGAACAGAGCTTAATGAGGTTGCTATGTTTTTCTGAATGTCTCAAGCTTTCTGCCTTTGACAGTGTGGAAAGTCAAACTGCTTGTTTAACTCTTGTTTTCATGGAAAGAATTTGAGTTTTCCTTCTCTAGCAGTGTTTTGTCTCATACAGGCTCCGGCTTTTGAATATATGAATATATATGTAAACATACAAAAGATGTATATTTAAATAGATATACCTATAGTATTATGTGACTTAACCTATCTCTAGCTACCTCTCTATATTGATAATCACTTGATTCATTTTTCATAGATAAAGAATATAATGTTTAATGCCTTGCTTTTTTGTTTTTTTTTCCCCACTTAGCTTGGCAGCACTTTTTCCATGCTAAATTTTTCTATGAGACAATTTGAGCTTTGCCCCCAAACACAAAAAAACCCTTTCAGTAAAAAAAAAAAAAAAATGGTTTTGGGGACCATAGCTCAGATGCAAACTTATGAAACTGACAAAGAATCTCCTTAGACCCTTTACTCCTTTCTCTCACTGCCTTGTCCTTCTTCCCTGGCAAAGACTTCCCCAGATGTTTCAGGAAAATCCTGGCGCCTTTTAAGCACCAAATAGAATGGGGATAAACACTGTGTTTAGGCCAACTGATGTTGATGTAAATAAGGCCACGAAGCTGCCTTGAGTTTTTAGCCCAAGGTCACTACTGCACCTGCTTCCTGACCACGCAGGCAAGACTTGGCCTAATGCAGCCTTACCACGAGAGGGGAGTTGGCATTTGATTGTGATTTATATGTGTTAAATCTATTCTTAGCTTGAAAAAAAAAAGTCGACTGACATCAGAGACATAAAATGGCTCTGGTATTTATGCCACAGCAATACATAGGAAGGTCTAGAATGTGTCTCATTCTACTCTTTCAAGGTAAAATATGAAATTAAATGCCTATGACAAAACTGGGCCTCCCACACCTACCCCACGTCATCTATTCCTGGTAACGAATGTTACTCTACTGACACTTCTGTCACTTGTCTTTTTATTTACCAAATGTCAACAGCATACCTGGGAGAGCTGAGAAAGAAAGAAGAAGTCTGAGGAGAAAATGTGTTGAAATTAATAGTGCAGTTTATAATTTCTTGTTGAAATGAGCTGAGCCGAAATATCTCCAGACCCTCTGTATTTCATTATCAAATAATGAGTCTTTGTTTTGAGAAGAATAGACCGGTCTGGATTATGAGCTTTATTTTGCATATAATTAAACAGAATGAAAAGTGTGTGCAAGCACGAGCACCGTCGAGCCCCGTTTTTGGCAGTTTCCTCTTATTATCTTATTAATCCTGGAGGTAATTGGGAATCAACCTGGGAAATCCAATGGAATATAAAGTTTTTCTTCAGGGGAATGGAGAATGATGTCTTGTCTCTAGTCCAGCAGTAAAAATGGTGCCCTCCACTGCTGTCTTCCGTGGCTCCTATGGAGGGCCATTTGTGGGTCCATGGTGGAATTCTCTCTTTCTCCATGGGCCCGTACTCCAGCTGTGAGTCCCCACCTAGCACCAGTCTTCCCCGGTACCACAATTCAAATGCATCGATTCTTCTTCAGTCGTGTGTATTTAATGTTAACTTTCACATGCACACGAGGCTATTGAAGATACCAGAGAGCTTCGTCAGGTGCATCTCAGCTCTCAAAGCAGCATCCTCCCTTTTTCATCCTCCAGCAAAGGTCACGTGCAGCTGATGTACCCAGGGCAGTGCATCATTGGGTCTCTCGACTGCTGCTTCTACAAGCACGGGTTGTGAATCCAAGCAAGACAACGTTCCTGACTGCGTCCATCTTTTGTCCTTTTATCATGATGCTACCCATGGGTCCCCTGTGAGGATTTTGGTTTTCTTTACCTGAGTCACAATGCATACTGAGACTGCAATCCTCGCTCTTCATCAAGGGCTTCAAGCCCTCATTTTCAGCAAGCAAGGTTGTGTCATCTTTATATCACAGGTTGTTAATAAGCCTTCCTTCAATCCTGTTAATCCAACATCCATGATTACTTGCTCCACATATAGATTGAATAAGTATCGTGAGAGGATAACATAGCTTTCAGTGACTTTTGGTAGAGGGTGCTTTTAATAAAGTGTTGTGTGTTAGGCAAACTTCCTAAATTTTGACTCCTTTCCTCATAGCAGTGAAAATCAGATTCAGGTTTGATCAAGCTGGCTGTGGAAGACAATGATGACAAAGGGACTAATGGCTGGTGTGGGCCGGTGTCTGTGGTATAAATACTCTCTTCATGACCGGCTTTAGGCTACGACGTTGAGAGCTGAGATGCTCAGCTCTGATATGACCTGGTTCCACTTCACATGTGCCCTTCTCCATGTGCGAAGATCGTTTACACGTTAACTATGGGATATCTCTGAGGAGTTCAGAGTCAAGAGTTCCTAGGTGAACCCTCTAGATGGATTTTTAGTGACCCAAAAGGAAGAACAAGACTTCAAAATAGAAAGAGTAGACGTTAGATTCGGTGCACACAGCTTAGAATACTTTGAAGTGAACGGTCCCAAGTACGCAAAGCAGCTATCACACAGAGATGCTTTCTGGAAAATGGCAACTCCCTTTGACTTTAAAATCTCACTTGTGACACACAGATACAATTTTCACTTATTTTAAAATGTCAGGTTTCATTTTCTTGGATGGGTAACACCTTTCTTCCTGGCACCCAAAGGTGTTATGCCTTCTTGTTTCCAGCTGTCACCATCCTTGGTGTTGTCATTAACAGACTCCATTTTTCCACCTAGAGATGCAGAGTTCACGCAGTGGCCTATGAGATGCTTTCTTTTTCCCTTCGGTTGCATACACACAATTACGTTTGATTGGAGGCTTTTATTTATGATCCTTAGGCCATATCTCAGGGTCCTGTAATTATGCTAAAAGCACAGTCTCCCCGCTGCCACCCCTGACGGATGCCTGTAGCTTGCATGAACCTCAAGGCCCGGTGGTTGGTTCTTTCCCGTGCGTATCTGGGCAAGGGTCTGCGAGTCTCAGCCTCGATGTGTTAATGGAGAATTCTGCCGTTCTCCTGATGGGACTTTGTGACTAACCCTGGTCAGTTCCCAGAAATCATGGCATTGGCCACTGGGAAATCGAGTGAGGATGTGTCAACAGAGTAGATCAATTATTCTCCTTAGGCAGAACTCATGTGTTCTATGATGAACAGTCGGTGCTCACACCTATAAAAAGAGTACAATTAATGTATTCCTTTGTTTTCCTGTGGACTGTAGCAGTGATAAGATTCTTCCCCCTTTCCCTTGCTCTTGATCTGCCCTGGTCTATAGAAGCGTGGTGGTGGTGGTGGTGGCGTGGATTAGAACTCAGAGGCTTACAGAAATGGTGGTGGTTTGAACCCACCAGCTTCTTGGTAGGAGAAGGACGTGGCAGCCCCTTCTGTCAGAGTGTACAGCCTGGGACGCTCTGTGGAGTAGGCAGTTCTTCCTCTTTGTCCTGTATGACCGCTGTGAGTTGCAATCGGCTCAGTAGCAATGGGCTTGAGTTTGCCCGTCTATAGATTTGTAGAGTTCTGAATAAGAGAACTCACACTTATGAGACAGGAATCGTTAGTCATTGGAGCAAGGGTTTCATCTTATCTAATCCCGTGGAAAATGTTGATAGACTCTTGCCCATTTTGCTTGGAGATAGTTTTGTCAGAAAGGGGAGTGCTTGAAGCACACTGTTTGTAAACGTGAAGCTGGAGTTTATCGCTAGACTGCAATGCCTAATATTTCATTATTAGAAATTTCAAAGTTGAAAGAAGTGTGCACTCCACATTCAAGTACCTATCACCTCAATGGTAAGATTGGCAATTTTACTAGATTTGATTTAATGTCTGTCTTTCTTTGTCTCATTAGTCAGTTTATTTTGGGAGTTGTATCCTAAGTTGCAGCTATTAGTACACTCATTAGAGAGAAGTAGAGAGAGCGAGAATGTGCAGGTGACAGGGTTGCAAACAGAGAATGCCAGGTGTTGGTGAAAGCACAGGTTAGAGTGATAGGTCTATAAGCCAGTGGTTGCCACCAGCACGAGAAGTTAGGATAGAGGCATGGAACAGATTCTCCAACAGAACCTGCAGAGGAACTGACATTGTCCAAAGCTAGACTTTGAACTTTTAGTCTTCAGAATTTAGAGAAATAAGCTTATTTTTTTTTAAAAAAAGTCATTGAACTGTGAGACATCATTAAGGAAGCTTTAAGAATCCAGTATTCATACAGATGAATATAAAATTACCAATGGAGGGGAAGGCTAAGAGGAGGAGGCCCAGGGTGCTGGGGCGGGGTAAAGAAGAGGACTTGACTTGGCGAGTGTGGATGGCCAGGGAAGGTTTTCCTGAGGAAGTAGCAGTTGAGCCAACATTAGAAGGATGCACTTTGAGACCATCAGGCAAGGGATTCAGGGACTTGGGAGGAAAGAGAGAGGTTTGGGGGGCATGGGGAAAGTGGACTCTGCTCCCTCTGAAAAGGAGTGTGGTTCATACCTGATACTGAGAGAAGGCCCAGGTGAATGCTGGGCAGAGGTCGAGTAGCAGGGCCAGATTATAAAGGAGACAGGCTGCAGAGTCTAGCCTTTATCTGAGGTTTTAAGTAGAAGAGTGACCTTGACATTCCATTATCTATCCGGTTGAGTTGGATGACGAGGAGAGACGTGGATTGAAGTCATAGCTAAAATTAAAATACTACTAGCATGAAGCCCCTCAATTCCAGGAAAACCCTGTTTGTATTATGACTCTTACAGAGAAGATGTGATCCCAGCATTTAAGATTAGTGGCTCTTAAACTTCCGGACTTATCTGCATACTTAAATACCCTAGAATTGGCATTGCTTGCATAGTTGCTCCATCTTTCAATAGCCTAATTGCTGTGTCCTGCCCTGACAGCACTGTCCGGCTATATAGTATTTTCTTTTGTAGTACTTTGAGCAAAGTGTCTCACTCGCCACTTAGCTCATTGTTACTTCTAATAGGCATGACTGTGATAACAGCATGTGTCCTCAGCTATAATAATTTCCACACATTAATCACAATTATAAAAGGGTTTCCAGGGTCCCCGTGTATCGCTGGGATTCCTCGTGTGGTTTTCCCCGCCCTGTTAGCTCTACCTTCTTGGGTCATAATCGCCCCCTCAGACCGCCAACACTTGTCCTGGTCTGTTCCCCCCTTCTTCTTGTGGTGAAGTGCTGTCAGATTGGTCCCAACACGTGGCACCCCGAGGAAGGAATGAAGTTAGAATGAAACACTGCCCAGTCTTGTGCCATCCCCACAATGGTTAGGTTCCAGCCCACATCTTGCAGCCAGTGTGCCAATCCACCTTATCAAGCGTCTCGCTTCCGCCACTCCTCTGCTTTACCAAGCACAAAGTTCTTGTCCAGGCACAGATCTCCCTGGCCAAGGCCAGAGCACATGAGACGAAATCTCAGTTCTTGCTTCTAAGGCACTTTCGGATTGTGCTTCTTTCAAGGCAGACTGTTTGTTCTCTTGGTACTCCGTGGCACTTCCACTCTGCTTCAGCACCACACTTCAAATGCTCCGATTCTTCCTGGCTCGTCCTTACTCAGTGCCCAACTTGCACATGCCTATGAGCCAATTGAAAATACTATGGCTTGAGCCAGGCACACCTCCATGCTCAAAGTAACATCTCTGCTTTTTAATACTCAAAAGAGAGCTTATGAAGCATATCTACTCAATGCAGAACATCCTTTGATCTCTCGACTGCCGCACTCAAGAGCATGGAGTGTGGGTTCAAGAAAATAAAATCCTTAGCACTGGTCTGAGCCCCGGTGGTGTAGTGGTTGAGTGTGCGACTGCGGCCCACAGGCTTGGCAGTTCAAATCCAGCAGCAGCTCTTCTGGAGCAAGGCTGGGTAGCTCCCACGATCACCATAGGGCAGTGATGCCTCCCCCCCCCCAAAAAAAAAAATCCTTGACAACTTCAATCTAGTTTCCGTTTATCATGATGCTACCTATTGGTCTAGTTGTGAGGATTTTGGTTTCCTTCATATTAAGTGGCAATAATCCACGTTGAAGGCTGCAATCCTTTGAACTTTACCAGGAAGTGCTTCAAGCCCTCACTTTCGACAAGCAGCCCCCATTCTTAGGGAAACAGTACTCATGGCCTCCATTGCCTTGTCTCCTTCCCCCTTTTTCCCTCCACTCTTCTATGACAAGAGGTCCTGGCAAGGTCACCTGTGACTTGCTGATTGCCTTGTTCTGGGACACTGTTCTGCCTGATGCCCTCTTTTCATCCAAACTCATGAATTGAAAAACCACCTATGAGTATTCATGGATAATTATAAAAGCAAAAACAGACAAAAAATTGGAAAGACTTTGCATGCTCAAGAGTGTTTGCCGGTTACATATTGGCTGTTATCCATAGCAATGGACAACTCAGTATTTCTTTAAAATAAACTTATTTCCTTTCTAGTTCTGCTCTGTCATCTGAAATTCCGCCCCCCCCCCTTTTACTGACTGTAACACTACCCTTTTATGAGAGCCAGGAATCTGAGAATCACTTTAGACTCCATTTTCTCCCTCCTCTCATGTAGTTGTTTATTAAATCTTGCTAATTGTATTTCTGAACACTCTAATAATTTTTCCTCCTTCTGTCTCAGTTGCCTCATGTTAGAGCTCCCTTATGATGTGTTCATTTATTCATAACCCAAACCACATCTCCTAACTGGCCACTTTGCCTCTAGTTTTGCCCTCTTTCAAGTCTCATCTTTCAACTGGAGATCTTTTTAATAAAACGTACACGTGTCTGCCTAAACCCTTCCGTGGCCCTCCATAAGGCAGCCCAACTCTACTGGGTCCTTTCCGAGCCATGTCTAACCAACACCTGATATGTGAGTGGGACTTGCTGTTCCCCCAAAGCCCATCCACACCCTTTGACCATCTTTCATTCTACTCCTTTCCCTTGAAAAGCTCTTCCAAGTAAAAGGTCCTGTCTCTGTGTCTGCATGGCTAGTGTTGCTTTCTTTGGGTCATCTTCCCTGCCACCCACTTTGTTCCCCATGGGAGTTCGATGCTCTCTTCTCTGTTTCTATCCTCTGCACTATTGTGAGGCTCCATGGGTCTATCTTTTCCATCACCCTGTGAACCCCTAAGAGCACTGACTGACTCAAAGTAACTCCCAGGTACACTGGCATTCTGGAAGCCCCTTTCCAATTGTGATTAATATGTAAAACTCATTATAACTGAGGACACATGCTGTGATCACAGCCATGTCTATTAGAAGCAACAATGAACTAAGTGGCTAGTGAGACAACTTGCTCCAGGTAAGAGAAAAGAATACGTTATAAAGCCTGACAATGCTACCAGGGCAGGGAACAAGGCAATTAAATGGTTGAAGGATGGAATCTCCATGGAAACTGTGTAAATTCTAGCATCTGAAAGTGTGCAGACGATCCCGAAGGTTGGAGAGCCATTATCTTAAATGCTCAGATCATGTCTTATTTGTCTTAGCACAGGGCTGTGTACATACATGGCAGGCACAGGCTAATTGGGGAGGAAGAGAATTTTCTAGTATGCATTCTCCCAGTCTAAACCTGTCCTTTTATTTCTGGTTTTAAAACATTTTTGATCTTTCTTCTGATAAAGATTTCTAGATATTGGTGCAGGAGTTCAGTTTGCATTTCCTTGTTTAAAAGCATCAGGGCTTGGAAGACAAAGCAACTTGTATTCAGATTCCCAGAACGTCTGTTCTCAGGAGAACAGGGACTTCACCTGCCTAATACATTGTTGCACAGTCAGTATCTAGAAAGGACATGGAACACACACAATAGATCTTAATAAACCTTTGTGATTGTGTGCACGAAACCCACTTTTGCCCCTAGGAAATATAGGAATAGATAACAGTTACTTATTGCTCATTAATACTCAGTTCTATCCGTAGGCTGGAGGATAACTCAGGAAAAAGGGGCTAAGATGTGGACAAGTTGTTAGCCACAGGACTAGAAAGAAGGATGTATGTGAAAATTGTTTTCTTTTTCTTTTCTGCTCCACTTTGAAGGATCTTTTACCAGTGCCATTCTATCTACACACTGGGGAGAAAATGTAAGCTATCTTCTTCATGAGCTGATTGCCAGGGTGAAAATCATCACCTCTTAAACAACGTAGTTTTGATAGGCAAGTGGTTGCTACTTTGAGGTGAGATTTTTATTCCTGCTCTGAACTCATCTCAGTTCTTTTGAACTTGATTGTCCTTCCTACAGATTTTAATCTACTGCTTTCTGTTTGTCCAAAGAGTTTGCATTGGTTTTCCAAGACACCTTGATTGTCTTTGAGGGGACATTCAGTCTGATAGTTGTGCTGTAGTTGAGTTCCCCTCTGCGGTACATTTGAAACTGCTTTGTTGTCAGGCTCTCTGGTTTGTTTGGGGGGAAGGCTTGAGACTAGTCAAAGACACTGATTTCATTCACTGCCTGCTCTGTAGGAATAAATCTACAGATCAGATCGTCTTCCCTGCAGCACTGTATGGTGTCAGACAGCCTGAAGACATCGTCTAGAGTGATTGAAGGTGAGGTGCACTAAGGTGGGCAAATGTAAGCCCCAGTGTTCTGGCAGCAGGAAGTGTGAGTGCCTTTGGTGAAGTACCCTTTATTACGGAATCATCAGGCCATTGGGCATTTACCCTTCTCATTTTTGGAAGGAGGAGGAGGCCTGTGTTACAGCCGCTACACTGCCTGTTGTCCCTGCTTCTCCTAGACTCTTCTTGAAATCTGTTTAGCTAGAGAGATATCCACAAGAAGGTAGAAAACAAATCAAATAAGAATAGAGATAAACTTAACTAAAAGAAACTGGTCATCACAATACTCCTAGAAGTGTTGTGAGAGGAAAGGATTAATGTGGATTGTAGTGTAGAATTCTGGATGAAATTGGATTGATCTGGAACAGAGTGCTGGTGGCTCATTGGTTAAGTGCTCAGCAACTAAGGGAAAGGTCCTTGGTTCAAAACAACCAGCTCCTCTGCAGGAGAAAGATGTTATTGTCAGCTTCCCCGAAGATTGAAAACCTTCAAGATCCTATGGGGTGGTTGTATTCTATTCTTCAGGGTCAGTGTGAGTCAGAGTTCATGAAAAAGGGGTTTGGTTTAAGGTTAGTCTGGGTGAGAATCTTGAACTGAATGGGGACGTTTGACCTGGCAACTCCTCTAGACTCACAAGAAAACTAACATCTAAATCAAATAAAAATCTAACGCCGAGAAATAAGAGTGAACACAAGGTCTTAATTGAATGTACGCACTCTTCTTGTTCCCTTTTACATCACTAATTTTCCCTCCTGCTTTTAAAACCTTAAGTATCATGAGTTTATGCTTACTTTAGGTCTTCTCCCTTTTTGTAATTTCATTGAAAATTAATAAAAATCATCACTAGCTTTAATAGCACTGAAAGAAACCTTTGAAAGGAGGAACTATCCCCCGTACACTCCCCACATAAATGTTTCCAGCGTGTGCATTTTTATCCAGTCGTAGCACTCCAAGAGTAGAATCCAGTGGTCTGTTATTAGATGCTAGCGGCAAGCAGATTTGCATCCGTGACATACCATTGTTACCGGTGCTCTCAGCTTACCATGCCCCTGCAGTGAAATAAATCCCGAAATTCACAGCGTAGAAACTTTCATAGCGGTTAGATACTAGTGGGGCATCTCCTAGAGCAGGAACCGGACCAGCATGCTTGTTACTGAACTGACCCGGTGAGTGCGACTAGCTGAGCTGGGGGACCATTAATGGGTGGGTGATGGATTGGCAAGTGAAAACAACAAGACAACGAAGAATTAGTTCTTCCTCGTGAGGTGTACGGGCCACCGTGTCATCACCCACTCTTGCGCGCCTACCAGCCCTGTGAGAGGAAGACCAGCGATCCGGAAACCTGGCTGTGTTAGGGTACTCTACCACCCATGTCAGGACGCTCAGGGTCGTGTGGCGGCAGGGCCTGTGTCTATTTGTGTGCTTTTCCTGTACATCGTTGCAACCATAATCCTTCATAAATGCTGAACCTTTAGATTTGTGTACATGTTTCTAATTCATGTATTTTGAGTGGTTTTTATGTTTCACGCGTGTCTGATTTAAAGATTTAATAACTAGTCTCCTAATGCTTGTTTCCAGCTTCACTTAGTAGTGACAGTGCACTTTTTTAGGACTGTGTGTGTGTGTGTGTGTGTGTGTGTGAGCCTCTCTTCTTTATTCACGCAGCCCAAGAAGAACGATTGACAAAATAATTGTCTTTACCTATTCTCATTAACCCTAAAGGTTGCAGTAGATGCGATTCTTGGTCTCTTCTTCCTCTCTCGTCAGAGGAGGTACAATCCTCTCAAGTCAGTAAGCTCCCCTCTGGGTTGAGGCTTCAGGTGGTGAGCCAGCCATCTGGAGGAAGGCCCCTCGCCTCAGAGAAGCAGGCATCTCCCATGGAGCACCGCCATCTGAAGGGCCATCGTTCTGAGTTGTGCTGGCTTTGCCCGCTGCCCCCTGACCATCTGTTGCCCCCCGCCCCTTCCCACTCCCTGAGGGTTTATTTTGGCTTTGCATGCTGAATGATGAGATAGATCTCCTCCGAGTCACCTGGGCCCACCTTTTAGTTTTTTAATATCTTTTGAAATCTTGCTTATGGTATTCCCTCAATTTTATGCATCCACATGAAAAGGAGAAGAGAATGTGGTCGCATTGAGGGTGTAAACTGTGATCACCTCCTCTTCAGCAGGGCCATTCATTCACCTTGTGAGTGAGCTTTCTGCCAATATATTCAGGTGCCCTATTACCTGCCTTGACTTGTGAGGTCTTCACTCCACTCACCCTGAGGTCTTCACTCCTCTCACATCTGGTTTCTCACCATTCAATTTCTTAGCTTGAGCCACCGTCATAATTACTTCTGGTTTCGACAAAATGAACATACCCAGTGAAATGCTAATAGAATTTGCATGCCGAGTTACCAAGTAGCTGCAGTAATGGGCTTAGGCATAGCAAGAGGGATAGCAGCGAGGCCGGCAGTGTTTCCTTTGCTCTATGTCGGGGTGCTGTGAGTTGGAACGCAACTGACAAAAACCTAGTGACAACAGCAAGATGGTGTTTTGGCTGGTTTGTGACTTTTCAGGTAGTTGCGACTGTGCAGAAATCCATTCCTATATTTACAGGCTATGCTCGATATGCTAAGGCCACTGCTAGGTGAGGTTTCCAAAGTGGTACTGGTAATCTCGGGGGGTTGATATTCCAACTCATCAGTTTGGGATTCCACAGTTTAAAGTACTAGCCAGCCCCCCCAACCCCCACCCCAGTAGAGCCTTTAAAGAATATAGACTGCAGTGGGGCTGCAGGCCACGAATGTATGAGTATGAAAATAGCTCATTGCATACAGAAGGCAAAATATTCCCAAGCAAATAAATAGTGCAGAGGAGAAATGTTAAAGAAATCCATCTGACTTTTATTCCTCCTGAGCTGGGCTGCTGTATCCACTTCTCTCCACTTGGGCTTATGATGGGAATGCATTGTTGGGGCCTCTGATGCTCTGGACCACTGGATGGACCACACCTACTGATGTCTGCTCTGGAACCCATGGTATGGGATGGTGTTTGGACTCCTTTAGGAACAACTGAACTGCTGGTTTGTTACCAGAGAAGGTCTTAAAGGCTCATGCCCTCCCAACAAAATCTTTTTTTGTTTTGTTTTGTTTTTGTTTTTTGGGCATCACTGCCCTCAGGTGGTGGGAGAAAGAGGCCCAGCCTTTGCTCCTTGGAGCTGGAATTGAACCTCCATCTCAGAGGGCCGCAGTCCCGTGCACAACCACTACGCCACCGGGGCTCAGCCCTCACAACAAAATCTTTAAAAGAGATGTTGGCACTTGGCTTTTGCCATTTATTCTGATACACACCATTCTGTGGATATTTTGGAATAAAGTTATCTTTAAACACTTGCTACTTGGGTGGTCTAAAACTTACATTAGTTTGACTGAACAGCTCTGCTACATGCAAAATCATAGTCAAAATAATTCTCATTTCTTCTGTCTGCACTTGCCATATTCCAGATACTGTGCTGGGCGGCTTATTATGGTGTTGAATCTTCCAGCTGTTTTCTGATATGTGAACCACTGTTACCCTCATTTTGCTGAGGGGAGGCTGAGCCCTAGAGAGGTGATGTGACTGGCCCCAGTACCACATGGCAGAAGAATGCTGGAGCTGGCCTTTGAGCCTAATGGCTTTGTCCACCTCTAAGCTCTGTGTCTTCATGGCCGTTTCTGTTCTCCTCAGTGAGCTTCTCACTGTCCTGCACATACTCAACCGAGGCTCTTCACATCTGCCATCTCTGTATTATCCTTTAGCCACGAAGTCTTATGGGGTGAGCCAGGAATAGACCTGTGTTAGTCTAGGTACATTAGAGAAACAAATTCACAGAAACTCATATGTATAAAGAGAGTTTTATATAAAGGGTAAGTGCACATAAAGTAAACACCCCAACCCAGTGCTGCCCAAGCCCACAAGTCCAACATTAGCCCGCATGTCTGACACCAATTCACAAAGACCTCCTCCATCTCACAAGACACACACACTGACGCCGGATGCAGGAGAAAAGCCGAATCCGTGAATGAGTAAGTAGCACAGCACTGGCAGGGGTCTCTGCACAGCTGCTCCAGCACCCAGGGCTGCATCGGGGTGGGTCCATGTGGCTTCTCCTCAGGGATGTCTTGCAGAAAGTGAGCCTTGCCAGCTGAATCAGGGAACTGGCTAAGGTAGTTGCACCCTTAGAAAGCAACCATCAGAAAGCAAGAGACCTGAGAACCAGAAAGATGAGACTCACCATTTATCTCTCCATCCTTCAATTAACCCCATGTGTGTTTATTGGCCAGGTTGTCACAATAAACATGAACTACTCAATATCCCTGTTTGTAGCTCCTTGTTTCATATATACACTCAGTGCTATTTATTTTTGAGTTATTGTTATAAAAATGTGAATTTACCTGATTGTGTGTTGTTTTTTTTTTGTGGGCATCCCTGCCTCTGGTGGTCGTGGGCGCTACCCACTGCTGCTCCTGAGAGCCACCACTGGATTCGAACTGCCAAGCCTGCGGGCTGCAGTCCCACACTCAACCACTTACGCCACCGGGGCTCAGCCCTATCTGATTGTGTTTTATTCCACAAAATACTCGAAACTTAAAGTGCACTCGTGTTTTTAGGGAATCCTTCAAAATTCACAAATACACAGAGAGATTACATTCATGATGCCTGTGCTTTGATCTTGTTTCAGGCCTTTAAAACCACACAGATCCAAGCCACACTATGGTCACATCTAAATGAAATTGAGATGCCCTGGGAGTTGGTTCCGAATGTGCCCAGTGAGCTGGTGAATTATGGATTTGTCCCGGGGACCTGTGATTTCCCCTGCCCTGGTGACTGCTCTATTGCTCATGCCAACAATATTGAAAATAATGCTTTGGTTTCCAGCTACCCTTTATGGAAACCACATAAATTTAGTCCAGAGAACTAGCTCTGAGTTGTATATTGAGAATGTCCTGCACGTAGTTACTCATGTTAAGAAATTCCCAACGGATACGTGTCCGGGGCCATTCATCTCTTCAGCATTGGTCGAGGGCCTGCTGTGTGCCAGGCACTGTGCTATCCCCTATCACCTTTTCCCCCTTCCTTTATTTATGTTTTGAAAATGTACACAGCGCAGTATATACAATTCGGTTACATTGATTGCATTCTTTGAGCTGTGAAACCATTCTCACTGTCTGTTACTGAGTTGTCCCTCCATTGGCACCAGCTCATTGCCCCGGCAGTTTCTGTCTACTGTTTCCCATTGCTGTTGTCAGTTTGATCCCTGAAGAAAGAACTTAAAAGAGCACACCGCTCAACGCAGACGTTCTTTACTGGGTAAGCGAAACTGCCTCTTTTGCAACGTAGCCCATTTCTCAAGCTAACTACTAACTACATGGAAGTTACCTTCAGTACTCATCTGGTCCCCTGCATGCCCATGATCGATAGGCATGGCTTGGTGCTCAAATCCAGTCCTAAATATCAATAATGTGGCAGGTCGAGGCTGGAACCCAGAAGGATCTCTTCCTTGGGGGAAAGCAAACACACAGAATAACCGATATGCAAAACAAACAAGTAAAACGCAGTAGATCATCGTCGTGGTCCAACGTTGCAAGCTGCTGAAGCGTGGTGCTAGGCTCACGGCAAGCCTAAACATGACCAAAAGGAACGAGGTGATGCAGAGAGCTTTTATTGACTGAGTTTTGAGCTGTGTTACTAGTCCTTCCTTCTTAACCAGCAGTGGTGGTTGTTGTCGTTGTTAGGCATGGCCACCTTGGTGCACCGTGGAATGAAGGAGTGCTTGGTCCTGAGCCACAGTCATTCCTATGTGTGAGTTCGTTGTTGGTGGGCACACAAGCAATCACTATAGCTCCCCCACTTTTCAAGTCAGATACTGAGCCCCAGAGAAGCAGCATTGGGTCATACGAAATAACCAATAATATTGGAATTTTTATTTTTAGGCATTGTAAATCTCATAAGTTTTCAGCACAGCTAATAGGATTAGGCATGTTACCCTTTAAAATATTTTCCTGCTTTGACTGTCATCTTTTCCTAACTATGACATCTACCCGGGGCTGTGGCTCTTATGCAGCAAGACCCGCACTTTCTAGATGAGGAACTTCAGTTGGCCGTGTGGTACCCAGATCCTCCTAATTTCTACCAGCCTGTGGCCAGATGGTGCAACTCTGTTCCTAGCAGTAGGCCTTTCAGTGCCCGTTGGCTGTTCCAATAGTGTTTCCTTGGCATCATTTCCCATTTCTGCCAATGGCTCTCCCAAATGGTCATGACTGTCATTGAGTTTAACCCTTTTCTAGTCATCAACTCACCTTCTCACCAGATGCATTTTCTGGTAGCCTTTTTGTTACCTCCTAAGTGTAGATATGTCTTAAGGTTTTGTCCTAGTCCTCTTCTAGCTTCGATGTTACTGAGTATGGTGCTGATGATACACAATGTTGCATTTATGGTACATCTCTTCTTACCTCTAGTTCTGTTCTTCTTTTTTTATGGACACATCCTAGGGACCTCTTCGATGGTCCCTTGTTACCTTATACTCAACAGTTTCTAGCTTGATTGTCTGACCTGGTCCTTCTGTTACATTTCCAGTCTTGGTGAATGGATTCTCTTTTTGATTGGCCACCTGATCCACAAACCACAGAATTCTCCTCTCCTTCCCCCTGTCCTACCGATTGGCCTGGTCATTTCGGTCTCAGTTTCTCCTGTGTCTGCTCTCCAATACTCTTCTGGTTTCTTTCTGTTGCGCCCTACCTGGTGGCCCTGACCACAGTCTTCTTGCTACCTCGCCTCAGTCCATTCTCCAAAGATCTTTCTAAACCACGGAGCAATGCTTCTCTTCGTCCTCAGTCTAAAGCCCCTTGGTGGTGCCTCCTAATCCCTGCAGAGGCTGAAAACTATATCCAGCTCCAAGCCATGTTTTGCTGTTGTTATACGGCTCCATGTTCTAAAAGTGGTGGGTTGGTCGACCTTTTGCTTTGAAGTCTTAGTTGTCTGCATTAAAAATACTTCACATGAAGATCTAAATGGCTTCTCTTTGAGAATCAGAAGCAGTAGGCTCTGCTCCCTCTCAGATGTGTGTAGTCCTTTCTGCCTCCAGCTTGGCTGCATCACTGGAGCCATGGTCTTTGGTTTGTGGGATGAAGTTGGGTCTCCTCTAGCTGCAGGTGCCCCCCTCCAGCCCTTGTATTCTGCGCCTACTACACTCCGTTTCTTGGACTATTTCAGACTCCTCTCTGTCTCTGTTTCACACCTCTCTTCAACACCTTTCTCTCTTCGCACATACTGCCCTGCTGGTTCAAGCTCACACGAAAGGCAGTATTCTTCCCTGAGAATCTTGGCAACCAGATAAAATGACAGGTTTATCCTTAGTCATGTGGATCAGTGATCCATGAACCTCCAGGGTACTCTTCAAAATGACTTTCTAAGGTCACACACAATAAGACGTGTATTTGTATGCCAACCCAGTATATACATATGCATGCATATGCACACACTGAGACACCCAGCCTTAACTCAAACTGAAAGTGGCAGGAACACTACCATTTCCTTCCTTCTTTCCTACCTAAAACTAATTTCGTTCTTCTTTCCTTCTTTCCTTCCTTCCTCCCTTCCTTCCTTCCTCTTTTCCTTTCTCTTCACATTTCTCTCAATCCCGTCTTTCCTTCTCCTTTCTAAGCTGGTCACTAATGACAAGCTGTATTTACATAACCTAGGGCTTATGGAAATCCTCTAAAATGCTATATTAAATCTAGTGACTACAATATGATTTGTTTTTGTTTAATTTTTTACTTTTTTCTTGTTGTTAGGTGCCATCAAACCCATTCTGGACCCATAGTGATTCTCTGAACAGCAGAACCAAACACTGCCTGATCCTGTGCCGGCCCCACAGCTGTTGCTGGACCTGAGTTCATTTTGTCTCAGCCTTTGTCTTAGCTTTTAGCTTTCCAAGGAGACCCATAGCTCAGATGTACTTCAGAACCACCGGTTTAAACGTTTCCTCTTCCGTGGCATGTGACATTGCCAGATGTGTACATGCCGGGCCCAGAAATTAGTGACCGTTATTTTGAAGGGGGGCCTTTGGGTCTAATTCCTGACACTACCTGGGCTGTGTTTTGTTAATGAAGTTCATATTTGCAGAGTCTCAGGGAGCGTGGAATGGATCCTTTAAATCTCTTGCACACGCAGGAAGGGGAACAGCTGAATGGGGCACCCTAAAAAGGATTTATTTAGCAGAGAAGGCTTAAGGGTTTAGTAAAACCCACATCTAAAATTTGATAAAACACCCTGGGAAACGTTTTGTTTCTCATCTCGTGTCTTGCTTCTAAGGACCCCAAAACCTGAACGAGGGGTGCGAGTCTGTCCCTAGTCTAGAATTCTAGATATTGCTGGCTTGGGTTTTCAGAGAAGAAAGGTATATGTCACAAGTATAGCTGACTTATGGACCTGGCCTGCGACAGGGAAGGTTAATGGTTTCTCTAAGCAGGGCTATTTATTATGCTTCGCGGATACCACTCTTGTGAGTGATTCCGGCGGCTGAAGCAAAGCTAACTCATTACTACACCACCATCAAGGAATGAAAAATGGCCCCTAGGATGAGCCTGCCTTTTTAACTTTACTACCACAATGAAAATTTTATTTTATCCATGTTTTCATTATGCCTTTCACACACCCATGTTGCTTTCCTTCATGCAGAGAAGAGGTGGGGGGACGGGAAACCATCCAGAATCCCATGATCTCCACATACCTGCAGGTTGCATTCTGTTAGAGGGAATGTGACAGTGCTTGGCTCAACTTCAGAATGGGGGGTGGGGTGGGGAGGGGGCTCCCAAGGGCTCTGATTTATGCTTCACACGTGTGTGGGACATATGGCAACACCAAGGGGCACATGCAGAGGCTGGGTGGCTTCTGGGACCTCGAGGCTTTCTGCTCTGTTCTCAAATGATTTTTGATCCAAATCCTATGACCTCATACTCTGAGAGACAGGTGAGCATGGTAGACGGGGGGCTGCCTGCTTTGTGAATGCTGTGTTGCAATCTGGGCAGAGAATCCCTGACTGCCCCACTCTGGGCCCCTAGAGCTGGCAGTCCCAGGATTCAGGACAGGTTGGACCTTTGCTCTCCACCTGTGTGTCGCTTTCTTACGACCCCCTACCCCCACCCTGCATCAAAGGGGTGAGCTCTTCCTGCCTCCATCTCAGAAATCCAATGGAAAAGGATCAAGGTTCCCACCAGGAAGCAGTTACTTTGCAGTCTTTACCCTTGGACACTCTTTTGTTAACCTTTGCATTTTCATGTCCCCAAGGGCCAGATGAGGATCTTGTGCCTTAAACCTTACTTAGCTGCCTTCAGGGCATGCCCCCTATCCCTCTTGAGTGATGGTAGAAATTATACAGTAAGTCCTTAGCTTATGAACATCCAAGTTAGGGACAACTTGACCTTTAATAATATGTAAGTTTACCCTCACCTTGAAATGATTGGTTTCACCCCTACTTTGCAATAAATTCTTCATCATCATCACCTTCCCCCGCCATACAGGCAGCTTTTAAATAGGCTTGGAGTGTCTTCTGGCACTTCAACTTGAAGCACTTGCTTAGGAGATTCAAGGACTGCAGCCATCAAAATGGATTACAACTCAAATGTAAAGAAAACCAAAGATATTCCCAACTGGACCAATAGGTAACATTAAGATAAATGAAGTTGGCAAGGATTTCTCCTTGCTTGGATCCACAACCAGTGCTCCCAGAAGCAAGTGGTCAGAGGCAAAGTGGCGCATGACATTGGGCACACCTGCACCAGACCGCTTTAGCGTGCTGCAGAGCATGGATGTCACTTTGATGGCTTAAAGCACATCTGACCCCAAATTATCTCAAATTATTTTATTTATTTACTTTTTATTTACAAAACTCATTTTATTGGGGATTCGTACAACTCTTATCACACTCCATCCATCCATCCATCCATTGTGTCAGGCACATTCATACATTTGTCGCCATCATTTTTCAAAACATTTTCTTTCTACTGGAGCCGTTGCATCAGCTCCTCATTATCTCCCGCCCTTCCATCCCAGCACACCCCCCTCACGAACTCTTGATAATTTATAAATCATTATTTGGTACCGTCTTACACTGGCTGACATCTCCCTTCACCCATTTTTCTATTGTCTGTCCCTCAGAGAGAGGGTTCTATGTAGATCCTTGTGGTTGGTTCTCCCTTTCTCCCCCACCATCCCTTCACCCTCCTGTATTCCAACTCTCATTATTGATCCTGAGGGGTTTATCTGTCTCAGATTCCCTGTGTTTCCAGTTCTTCCCCTCCCCCCCCACCCATCATCCCCCGATGTTTCCAGTTCTCATCTGTACCAGTGTACATTCCCTGATGTAGGTGGATTAGTAAGGTAGAATTGAGATCATGATAGTTGGAGGTGGGGGGGCGGAGGGTGAAAGCATTAAAGAACTAGAGGAAAGTTGTCTGTTTTATTGGTGCTATACTGCACCCTGATTGGCTCGTTTCCTCCCCACCACCCTTCTGTGAGGTGATGTCCAGTTGTTTACAGATGGACTTTGGGTCTCTGCGCTGCATTTCCCCTCACCCACAATAATATGATTTTTATTGTTCTTTGATGCCTGATAACTGATCCTATGGACACCTTGTGTTCACACAGGCTGGTGTACTTCTTTCATGTGGGCTTTGTTGCTTCTCAGCTAGATAGCTTCTTGTTTATCTTTATCAAAGTAGGGGTGAAATCAATCATTTCAAGGTGAGGGTAAACTTACATATTATTAAAGGTCAAGACCCAAGATGCTATATCTTTTGATAGCTGGGCACCATCAGCTTTCTTCACCACATTTGCTTACGCACCTGCTTTGTCTTCAGTGATTGTATCGGGAAGGTGAATATCATAGAATGCTAATTTAATAGAACAAAGTGTTTTGATATTGAGGGAGTACTTGAGTAGAGGCCCAATGTCCATCTGCTTCCTTAATACTAAATCTATAAATATATGCACATAGATCTATTTCTCTAACATCATATATAAACACATTTATATATGTACATGCCTGTATTTAGACCTCTATTGATGCTCTTTGCCTCCTCAATCTCTCCTGTGTTTCCTTTCACTTCCCTCTTGTACCACTATCATGCTTAGCCTTCATTTGGATTTCAGTAATTCTTCTCATTTACAATGCCCTTGATCAAGCCCTACCAGGCCTCCTGCACCCTCCACATGAGCAATTTTGGATCACATGTTGTTCCCTTGTCCTTGGGTTTAACACTCGCGTCCTTTCTCCTGCCGGTCTCAGTATTTTCAATTACCTGCTATGCCTGTGAAAGCTGAGCATTGCACGAGAAAGACTGGAGAGGAATCAATGCATTTGAATTATGATACTGACAAAGAATATTAAATATACCATGAGTTGCCAAAAGGACATACAAATCTGTCTGGGAAGATGAACAGCCAGAAAGCTCCTTGGAGGTATGGATGGTGAGATGTCGCCTCACATACTTTGGACATGTGTCAGGAGAGACCAGTCCCTGGGAAAGCAAAGAAGCATCAAAGCAGAGGAAGGTCTGCGATAAGATGGGTCGGCACAAAGGCTGCAGCAATGCGCTCAGACATAAGAGCATCTGTGAGGAGGGTGCAGGACCAGGCAGTGTTCCTCTGTGTTGTCCGTAGCGTTCTCTATGAGTCGGAACTGACTGGAGGACACCTGACAATCACAAGAAAACGACGAGTGTTGAGTCAATTGTGGCTCAGAAGCCAGAAAATCAAGCTCACTGCCCCTGAGTCTTTTTCCACTCTCGTGACCCTGTAAGCCAGAGCAGAGCTCCTCCTTAGTGTTTGCAAAACGGTACATCTTTGCAGGAGGAGGTAGCTTCCTCCGTCTCCTGCAGAGGAACTGGTGGCTTTGAACTCCCGACCCTGTGGACACCGTTCCAATGCTTAACCCATTGTGCTCCCAGGCATCCTTCCAATAAGAACCACGTGCACTGGGTCTGAAGTAGTTACAGATTCCACTGCAAGAGAAGCTTAGGAATGAAGTCCATGTAACCTGCCTGTAATGCTGGCTCTTAAGATTCCTGCAGATTCCTCAGGGGCTTGTGTTCTTGCCCTCATGCCTGCGTTTGAGCGCTGCCTCCACCCAATTAGCTTAGTTTAGGGCTCTCCATCCTTGTTCTCATGTGTCCCTCTAGAGGTGCAATCCAATCTTTTTGCTTAATTTCTACCAACAATCCACCTGAACTAAGCATTTGCAAGTGTGCAGAGCCTTTAATGAGAGCCTGGTGGTGGGGGCAAAGGATTCGCACTGCGGCAAGGCAAACAGCTTTCAAATTTTAATGCTCTGCCCCTGCTCTTAAGCGTCCATGGTCAATTGTTACATCCTTACAGACCTTTTGCCTAGTGCACTCATTTTCCCATTTACTCTCAAGCCCCCAACTTCCTCATTTTTTTTTTTTTAACACAGAGATGCTAAGCTTTCTTTGCTTCATTTCTGCTGTGAATCATCATGCCTGTTGGCTTTTGTCTTCCAGGCCCAGGAGGCTTGTTGGCTTGCACTCTGACTGATGGTGACTTTATGTATCAATATTACCTGGTCCGGTACTGTCTTTACGATGGTTGGCAAGGTTGAGGCCATTATCTCAACTGTCTTCACCAAACTTCCTGTCCTTTGCTAGCAATTGGTCTTTCCCAATGACATGCGCAAAGGCAGCAAAGTCCATAGCTAGGAATCCTGGCTCCTAGGGATCATTCTGGTTCTGTTTCTTCTAAGACTGAGCTGTTCGTTCTTCTGTTTCATGGTATATTCATTATCTCTTCCCATCACCACGATTCAAATGCATCACTTCTTTTGTCTTCCTTTTGAGAACAGAAATTCCACCATGTTACCGAGTTACCTGTTTTCCAGAGGGGGAAAGAAAATCCCTACAAAGTACTCTTCAACTATTAGGGAAAATGCATACTATCTACAGAAAGGGAAGATTGGGACAGACAGTATCTTTTACTGCATGTTTCCCCAAACACTCAGTATCTAAGTGAATACATTCAGGAACTAGAAGGGAAGTGATTATAACCAATGAAGGAGTCGGGGGCGGGGGGTGGGGGGTGGGGGGGTGGAGGCAGTGGTACAGAGATAACTGAATTCTGAGGTAGAAGTGATCTTTCATTACCATTTCTTATCTGCACGACCTAGGTTGTGGGCTTCTATTTCCCCATTGCAAGATTGGACCCAGTGGTTTTGAATGTCTTCCAAATCTCATACTTTATGTCCATATATGAAATTGAATGTGCTTGACTGTTAATCACCAGGTTGGAGAGTCAAGTCCCCTCCAAGGAGGCTTGAAGGAAAGATCTGTTGATTTGCTTCTGACAAATGAGCCACAACAGCCCGGTCGAACCTTGTTCTACTCAGGTAAACATGGAGTCACTCAGGGGAAGAGTCGATTTTATGGAGACTGGTACAATATGAATGTTACCGTATCCCAAACCCTTAGGAAGGCTTTTTACACACAGATGCCTTGGCGATCAATTGGTCTGACATATGTGTTCCAGTTCTCAGTGTCAAGGTGGTACATTCTTCCTATGGAGGACTGCTCTGGGGTTGTTTGTCTCAACTCTGATAGCATCCTTGGGACTAGATGTTCTGTTCTTAGTCTGGAGTCTAGAAAAAACAACAACTCCAACTCCTTCAAATTGTACAACAACAGTCTGAACTATATACAGTGTGAATGGTGCAGGAGAGGAGAGAAGGTATGAGAGCACCTGTGTTCCTTTGTGACCGTTTTGTTTTGGGGAGAAGATCGTGTACCTTGGAAAGAGTCTCAAAATTGTGCCCCTGCCATTGCAACCCAATGGTGTCAGCCTCGACAATGACCAAATCCTAGACTATTTGAGGGAGCCCTGGTGGCGCAGTGGTTACGTGTTGGGATGGGATCTGTAAGTTTAAAAGCACCTCTGGAGAAAGACGGGGCTTTTCCCTCCCTCAACATTAGTCTCGGGCACTCAAGGCACAAGGTCCACTCTGCCCTAAAGTGTTGCTATGCCTCAGCATCTACTCCATGGCAGTGAGGCTTTTTAAAGCCCTGGTGTATCAATGTGTGGGTTTAAATGTCAGCATATGTCAGTCAGGTTAAGGTTCATAAATTACTATCTAATTGGACTTTTGTCACAATGGGAAAATGTCTGGCATTTAGCATTCTGAAGGTCCTGCTGAGTCCTCATTTTTCATGTTGGTTTTTCTAGTGATTAAAGAAGGGAGTATTCCTGCTAAGATTTCCCCCTTCTCTTCCGAGTTTCTATGATGTATTTTTAATCCACTCAATTTCAGTAAAAGTAGTAACCCAGCACTGTACACGCTCCTTTCCCCAGAATGGAGGAAGACAGTGAACGGAAATCAATAGCGATCAGCTGATAAATCAAGGCCATTCTTACTTCTGAGTCCTTTCTGGTCTTTTCACTCATTTACTTATTCTATTTCTTTGGAAACATCCTTTTTGAGTGGCTTAATTTGATCGTTATCATCCTATCCCTTTCTCAGTTTAAAAGGAAAACCCTAAAGCTTGCTTTTTGGTGTGTTCTCACCTCTCTTGCCCTGTACTTTTATTTCGATAGCTGTTTTCTATGAGCCCTCAGGGTATTTTGGGGTAAGAATTGGAAGGAAAATTCAATACAGTATAAAGTTACCTTACACAGAAGAGGAAAATTCTTAAAACAGCCAGAAAGATACCCAAGGGAGTCTGGGACTAGGTGGAGGCCACAAAGGCCATTTTGTCTTTTCTGATATTCCTCCGTGTCTATGATTGCTGCCTTACTTTTGAATTTTTATTTCTCTTTGTTCATGGCCCTTGGCAGGGCCGTTACCTCTGATTCCCTCTCTTTTTTTCATCGAATATTAGATTCAGAGGACACTTCATGGAAATCGTGTACACCAGCTCCTGGATGTTTTGGAAAAGGAAACTAAGACTTAGCAAAGCTTTCACTAACTGAGGCAGTGGTTTGTAATGGAAAGAGTCCACACAGGCTTTGGAGCTAGAGAGGGGCGGAATCAAATCCTGGCTTAGCTACCTGCCGAGGCTTGTCTCTTGACTGCATTGCTGATGTGTAATGTGTTGGAAGTGGGGATAGTGATGCGGTCCTTACAGAGGTGTGTCGATTGAGAGGAATAATAACCTTCTGGGTTGCCCATTGCAACCTCCGGGCCAGCTGTCTGAATCCAGCAGCTTCTCTGAGGAGGAAAGAGAAGACTTTCTCCTCCAGGAAAAAGTCACAGTCTTGGAAACCCACAAGGGCGGTACTACCTTGTCCTATAGGATCGCTAAGAGTCACTGATGGCAGTGACTTTGTCTTGGTTTCTGGTGAATCAGCCTTCCACCAGTGTGCTCTTTAATAAAAGGCAAGGATGACAACACGTTGGCTTGCTTGCTTTGGACAAATCATCAGACAAGAGAGGTCACAAGAAAAGGACAGGATGGTTGCTAAAGCAGAGGGCCAAAGAGAAAGAGGCCCTCTTTGAAAGAGTGCCTTGCACTTTCCGACCTTGGAAGGTGAAGCATTGTTTTCATTATAATTGCTCGCCTGACATGTAGGCACGGAGAAGCATTCTCATGTCTGCCCCGCTGTGCTTCTGGTCGCTTTAATGTTTAAAGGTCAGCATGGGGAACATCTGAAAGGCAAAGCAGTGCCTTTCCAGTGCTGTACAAGACTCCTAAGCCTGTGGTTTCCCAATAAAAACAGAGACCTGTAAAAACCAGCTCATGTGTCACATACATATTTTTTATGAACCATGCTGGAAATAAGTTAAAAAAAATCTGTGTTGATACAACATGATGTCCGGTGGATTTCGGAAACTTGTCTTCTTCAGTTAGTATGTGCATGATTCCTGAAGTAGTCACTTGAATTGTCAGAAGAATCACACGTATTGTTCTTGGGGTTGTTTTGCAGACGAAGTGTACTGGCTGCATCTTGCTAATAGAGGCATTCCCTGAATTACTAACCCCCTTACAGACTTCCTATGAATAGAGCTGTGTAGGCTGTACTAGGCTGGGTGTGTGTGTGTGTGTGTGTGTGTGTGGTTAGCTTCTATCACCAGGCAAGAAACGGGGTTTCTCAGTGTCGCCTTGGTCTTGTATTAATGCTGAAGTACATCATGGTAGTAGAATAAGGATCCCCAAACAAAAATTAAAAAGACAAAGTTGCCATTTTAACCACTTTTACTGGTATAATTCAGGGACACTAGTTACATTCACCAGGTTGTGCCACTGTCACTGCTGGAATTTCTAATAGCTTTTCATCACCCTAAGCAGAAACTGATCACCCCTTAGACAGTAGTGCCTCCTGGGGATAGGTTACATCAGTTGGGTCTTGAAACATTAGCCTTTCTGTGTGTAACCATTTTATCTTGGTCCACACATGCACTCTTTCATGGACCTTCCAGTTGCCTGTATTTGCTACATGTTCTAGATCAATTTGCTTGGTTTTTAAAGATTAATTTATTTTTATATCATTATAAATGAGGGGGAATACACTTGGGGCACCCAAGCCCATCTATAGGAGAAAGACATACCCTTTCAGAAGGGTCGCAGGGAAGAGATGAACCAGTCAGGATACAGTGTAGCAACAATGAAATATGCAACTTCTACTAGTTCTTAAATGCTTCCTCCCACCCCACCCCCCACTATCATGATCCCAATTCTACCTTACAAATCTGGCTAGATCAGGGGATGTACACTGGTACAGATAGGAACCGGAAACATGAGGAATCCAGGGCAGATGATCCCTTCAGGACCAGTGGTGAGAGTGGTGATACCAGGAGGGTGGAAGGAAGGTGGAGTAGAAAGGGGGAACAGATTACAAGGAGCTACACAGAACCTCCTCCCTGGGGTATGGACAGCAGGGAAGTGGGTGAAGGGAGACATCGGACAGTGTATGATATGACAAAATAATAATAATTCATAAATTATCAAGGGTTAATCAGGGAGGGGGAAGCAGGGAGGGAGGGAAAATAGAGGAGCTAATACCAAGGGGTTAAGTAAAAAGAAAATCTTTTGAGAATGATGATAGCAACAAATGTGCAAATGTGCTTTGCATACAATGTTGTATGTATTGATGGTGATAAGAGTTATATGAGCCCCTAAAATGACTTTAAAAAAGAAAAAAAATATTTTAAATAATGTCACAGACATACAAAGCACCGAGCAGACATTCGGTCATTCAGTAACTTTCATAAGCATTGTGCAGTGATCACCTGGATCAACTCTAGGACATTGCCTCCTCCTGGGATTCCCTGTTGCTGGTGCCCCATATCCTGCCAGCCTCCTGTCATGTTCCTTTTAATCTCTTCATCCAGTGGTTCGTCTGTGGATGGACCGCAGGACTGTGTGACCTTTTGGCAGTGGTGCAGAATGTTTGAGAGTCCCTGATTGACTCCCTCTTCTCATGTCAGTGAAGACCTCTGCTTCCCCACCTGGCTGGCTTATGGATTGCTCCATAAGCTCCCTTGACCACTCCCCTTTCCTGCCTGTGACAGGAACGCTAAGAGCCTCTCCAACCAGGTGGGGAGCAGTTGTGCTTCTTCCCAAACCTGCTGTTCTCCATTTGGCTTGTTACTGTAATCTCTTAATTGATTGCTTCTCGGCCTTTTGGCCAAGATCAGGTGTAGAAACTGTAATCTCTTAAGTCATTGAACTACTCTACAAATGGGGTAAATAGTAACGGAAGCACTTATGCTTCTCATACTACTACACGAGAGATAGTATTCTTTCCTTGTTGCAAACGAGGAAGCTGAGACAAAGCAAGGTCAAACAACTCACTTGAGCTAGCAAGTGGCAGTAACCAGGTTTGAACCCAGGCAATGCTGGTTCAGCTTCGGTTTAAACCGGTCTTCCACCCTGCCAGGGGGACACATGAGTGTGGATTATTTGAAGACTAGGCAAGACATGAACAACATTTTCCAAATCTGGCTTGGGAAGCACTAATCTCAGAGATTTTGCATAGAAAAATGTTTCATTTTCAAATAAGGTAAAGAATGCTACATGGGACACCCCCTTTCATGAAGATGTAGAATTCTCCCTTTCTTAGCACATTTATTTGCACACAGAATTCTTTAGTAAACTAATGCCTATCATCAAACTCTACCATGAGTGTTCAATGGAGCATGATTTTTGGTGCCTGTGGAATTAGAATCATTTATTACAGGAGCAGATGGGTTCCCAAATTACCTGTTATATGATACTACGTGTCAGCAAAATAAGCCAATATTTAAAATTTATGCTTCTGGCATTTTCTTTCTAAATTATAGTTCCATCTTTGCCACCTGTCTGTCAGTCTGTGAGACAGGGCTGCCAGTGCTCTGCTGCCATGTTGAAAGTTCTGCCACTGATACTTCAGATAACAACAGAGTCACCCACGGTGGATACGTTTCCTTGGAGCTTCTAGATGATGACAGTCTAGGAAGAATGACCGGATGATCTACTTCTGAGAAATTAGCCACTGAAATCCTTATGGATCACAAGAGAATATTGTGTAACTCTCTAGTTTGAGGCAAACCACCTGAAGGGATCATTTTCTATAGAAGGATGCAGGTTTGGTGATGTCCGGGGCTGGGGATGAGGGAGACCTTGGGGTAGATGGGTTGATACATTCGCCCCCATGATGGACTTTGATATGCCATGATGATGAGGTCTGTGCATTATTTTGTTCTATTGTACATCAGAATCAACTTGACGGCAGCTAAAGTAATTGTATAATTTCATGTAATTAATTAAATAAATATCCTGACTTATGTACTGACTTTCTATGATAGTTGAGGCACTGTTTTAGGCACTGGAGAGTCAAAGTAAATGAAGATGTGAACAACCTATTGGATACACCTGCACGGCTGATAGGGATTTCTTCCTATAAGGTCTGGACACTGGATTCATCTTTGCCCAACTGTACCAATAGACTGTCTTGTTGAGGCTGAGAATATTGGAACATGTCTATCAAGAAAGAAACAAACAAACAGCCACTGCCATCCAATTGATTCTGACTCATAACAGCTCTTTAAGACTGTATGTCTTTACTGGAGCAGGCAGCCTTTTCTTTTCCCCTTATCTGATAGGTTTTCACCGCCAACCTTGTTGTCAGTGCCCAGCACACAGTTCCACCAAGGCTCTTTGGTACATGTCTAGTTTCTCTAATGTGAGTGATCTCAAACTGATAATGAAAGCTTGGGTTTGACAAAGGATTTGTATTGGGACAATTGAGAATTGGAATCTTCAGAATCTTGATGTTCATGAATATATAGGCCATGTGGATATATTTATATGTTTAGTATTAAAATAGCAGGTGGACATTGGGCCTCTACTCAAGTACTCCCTCAATGCAAGAACACTTTGTTCTCTTATGCTAGCATTCCATGATGCTCACCTTCCTGACATGATTGCTGAAGTGGGTGCATAAGCAGATGTGGTAAAGAAAATTGATGGTGCCCAGCTATCAAAAGATATAGTATCTGGGGTCTTAAAGGATTGAAAATAAACAAGTAGCCATCTAGCTGAGAAGCAACAAAACCCACATGAAAGAAGTACACTAGCCTGTGTGATCACAAGGTGTCAATGGGATCAGGTATCAGGCAGCAAGGAACAAAAGAATCATATCATTGTGAATGAGGAGTGTGGAGTAGAGACCCAGAGTCCATCTGTAGGCAACTGGACATCCCCTTACAGAAGGGTGGTGAGGAGAAGATGAGCCAGTTAGGGTGCAGTGTAGCACCAATGAAGCATGCAAACTTTTCCTCTAGTTCTTTAATGCTTCTTCCCCACCACTATCATGATCCCAATTTTACCTTATAAATCCAACTAGCCCAGAGGATGTAATTGGTACAGATAAGAGTAGGAAACACCGGGAACCCAGGACAAATAAACCCCTTAGGAGGAATAATGAGGGTAGCGATACCAGGACGGGAAGGGGAAGGTAGGGTAGAAAGGGGGAATCAATCACAATGATCTACATATAACCCCCTCCCTGGGGAATGGACAACAGAAAAGTGGGTGAAGGGAGACATTGAACAGTGCAAGATATGACAAAATAACAATAATTTATAAATTACCAAGGGTTCGTGAGTGAGAAAAGGGAGGAAAAAATGAGCTGATATCAAGGACACAAATAGAAAAATGTTTTGAGAATGATGTTGGCAACAAATGTACAAATGTGCATGACATGTGTATGTGTGTATGGGTTGTGATAAGAGTTGTGTGAGCCCCCAATAAAATGATTTTAAATAAAAAAAAGAAATACAGGCAATTCGGTATATGTAGGGCTATTGATCAGAATTGAGTCGGTGGCAGTGAGTTGGGTTTGGGTTGGTTTGTAAATGCCTTGTAAAACTCTGAGATGGCAATTGGTTTGTGACGTAATCTCTTAATTTAATAAATCCACACCTAGTACTTTTATTATCTGCCATTCTCAATTAGCACACATTCCTAAAAGTCTATTAAAATTTTAATTGATAGTTATGAAGACCATCATTATAAATGAGTTCTACAACATCATCAAGTGTCTTCAGAAACACATTTAGAAAATAAGCTAGGTGCTTTGGGGATTTAGCACCAAGTATATTCCACAGGGTGGTAATTTATATAATGGATAGTCTATGGATGGTTGGGTAAGATCTTCTAAAAGGACTTTTTAAAAATGACACACTATTTCTATCACAGAGCTGTAGTGTAGTCCACTTAACTACTCTTCTACGGATGGATTTATAGGTGATTTCCACTTTCCCCTCTCATAAACAAGTGTTGAATGCCTTTCACATCAATCATTGATTACTTCTCTGCTTATTTCCTGAGAATAGATTCCTAGCATAAACTTGAAGAAGGTTGAAAGAAGGTGCATAAGTTTAAGGCTTTGGGAACACATTATCCAATTGTTTTCTGCAAGTGTGTGAGCAGCACAGGAGGGAACGTATTTCTCCTCTCTTGCTAGTGCCATGTATTGTCATTAAAAAAACAGAACAACAGCAAAAGACCTTTGTCAGTGGATAGTTGAAGATGGCGTTGTATTGTTGTTTTGATTTCTGCATTTCTTGAACATCTCTGTGTGCACACACATGTATACATGAAGCACCATTTACCGTCCCACCTGTTCTTTTTTTAATTGATCTCGAGACCTCTTCATAGAGTCAGAAGATTAGGTCTTTATCATATGGTGCCTATATTTTTCCCAGTCTGTCACTTGCCTTTTAATTTTTATGGTGTTTTGTGATGTTTGACATTTTAATGTACTCAGGTCAATGAGTCTTTCCCTTTATGGATTCTATCCTCTGTGCATTATTGATTAGATGGGTGAGATATTAGGCAAAACCCATCCCCCTTTTCCTACTTTCTGCTTCAATTCAGAGAGACAAGGTATGTTGCAGTCCTACTGAGTTAGTGGCAGGGCACTATGCACTGCAGATTCCACCGTTCTCTCATCCTCTCAAAAACATGTATTGGGTGCCCTGTTTTAGTTCCTGGTTGACACAACATACAACAGGATTGCATGAATAGGGTGCCCCTACATTATGGATATTCAAGAGAGGTCCCCATTTAAATATTCAAAGTCATTGTCAGTTTTAGGTATCAGTCTACCTTTTCTGGATTTGGGTTCCAGTGTATGGATATATCATCCCTGGGGATTCTTCTCTGCTGGCTGGTTCCCGAGCATCATCTAGGTCAGCAACTGGAGGGGCCCAAGATCCCGCTGCAGTAGAAGATGTCGCTTCAAGCCTTGCTTCCTCTGGAGCTGGCTCAGAAAGAGCAGCTCCAGGTAGGAACAGCCAAGTGCCAGTGCTCTCTCTGCCTGCCCTCACTGCCCATGCTGGCACAGACACTTTTCCTTCCTAAGTCCAGCACGAACCCGGCAGCACCCATGGCCAGGGCTCCTGAGCAATACGGCAAGTCAAAGCAGGGGTCTAGACGGCATCCTCACTCTCCTCTCAGGCCTCGGTTTGCATTAGTTGCAAGGATGCTGTAAGCCTGGGGACTCCCTGGAATTGAGATGTCACTTTTGAAGGGTCAGCTGCCCCCTGACATCAGCATGAAGATTTTTCTTCCAAGTCCATGGCTGCTTCTGACCCATAGCAAGCCTGTGCACAACAGAAGGAACTGCTCCCCAGCCCAGGGCAGGCTGACAGTGTTGCTGTGTTTGAACTCATGGCTACAGCCACGGTGTCAGTCCACTCCCCAGGGATCTTCCTCTCTCCCCTGCTCTCTGCGTGACCAGGCATGGTGTCCTTCTCTAGAGACCCAGCTTTCCGGTGGACATGCACAAAGCAGGTGACTTTCCACATCTTGCTTCTCTCCTCCCGTACCTCCGAGGAGCTGCCTGGCTGTGCTTGTTAGAGTCTCACATTTATCGCTTGGTTATGGCAGGTCTCCACTGGATTTGGTCAGCCCCTCGTTCGGTGCTAGGAACAGAACGTTTCATAACCGAGCTGTTGCTTCCCCCGTGAGTCGGCTGCCCCTTTCTGCAAGCCATCTCCTTTAGGGATCTGTGCATTTTGGAGTCACCCCCGCCCCCCCCAGTTAGTTCTTTGGCTGCAAAATGAAATAATGAATGTTTTCAGTTTTTATTCATTCATTTTCATGAAGAGTTACTTTGGGGTGGAGGTTGGGGGAGGAAAGCAAGGCAGACTGAGCCTTCTTAGTCCAGGGATCTGACTGGGAGGGGGTGTGTTTCAATATATTTTGGTTTTTCTCTCCAGCTGGATACCAGCTGGATTATGAGACAACATAAACTCAGAGGCATCTATTCAGGAAACCCATTCATCTGAGCATCACTGGACAAATGCATAATCCTCTCAGGTAACGTTAAAGGGGCCACATATTCAGAGAAAGACAGAGACAGAGAGAGACATCTGAGCAGTGCTCTGTGAGAGGACTTTCAGAGCTGCTTAGAGGTGGGGGACAGGAGCTGTTTGGAGTTATAAGAAAATGGAAAACAGAGTTATCACTGAGTCAATTCGGACTTATAGCAGCCCGTGTGTATCTGCTCCAAAGGGGTTTTCATCAGCTGACTTTTTGGGGAAGTACATCACTATACCTTTCTTCCAAAGAGCCTCCTGATGGACTCCAGCTGAACATGCCAACCCTTTGTACCCACAGACCTTCCATCAGAAAGAACCTCAAATGGAGTTTTACCTGGAAACACTGGGGTCCTACTGATGTGCCTCATTTTAACTTACACTGTAGACTGGAACACCATGCGTGTCGGAGGCTTGAATTCAGGTTCCTTATCGTCTCTACCAGAACTCTTGCCATTAGCTGTCCCTGCATTTCTGGATGGTTTTCTTTGGCATTTTCCTCTCAACACAGAAATCAACATGGCCAACCTCAATGCATTATTCTTGCTTCAGTGCTGACTGGCAAGTTTAATGAGACTTGAGTAATGGGCTTGGTTGATAGCTATCTAATTATAATATACCTTGAAATTTTTATTAGCCAGTCTTCATACTGGATGCTTTCTGCTTACTCTACGGATATCTTGGTGGTTCTTGAATCCATTTTGAAGGCACAAAGTGTTTCTATTCTTGGTCTCTTTCATTCCACTCTTTGTGATAGTCAGATTTATTATCCTCAACTTTCTCCCTTGCCCTTCATTAGCAAGTCATCAGGATGGCTATATTTTCCCTTGGTTGTTGAGGCTACACATTAAATAGACTTTGTTGAATGGTTTAGTTTTTGTTTTATTTAGTAAGAAGTCTTCAAAGAGAGTTGCCATGCAATAAACAGTTGAATTGGGTCACTAAGTTCAAAAACCTCTGAGCAACCTCCCTTATATTATACATTTGAGCTCTTAGCTTCATAGCTTTAGCAGAGCATCCTTTGACATTACTCGGGAGAAATACTCCCTAATGATTAAATCATCGCTTTGTGAACTTGTGCACAGAAATAGCACACACCCCTTCCCCCACCCTGCCATGGGGCTTAAATGTTAAGAATCCCAGAAAACTTTTATTCACTTTAGTTGTTCCTAAGAGGCCATGTGGATTTTCAAGAAGCAGCATTATGTAAGAACTGCATTTTTTTTTTTAAAGCGAGGGCTGGAGAAGGGAGGGAAAACAAGAAGATACACCCTGAAGGAAAAGAGAAACTGGGTTTTGATGGCTATAGTTAATAAGTATTTGCAGCGAAGTCTCAGGCTGCAACTCTGCAGTTTTGTTGGCATTAGCTGTTTCATAACCATGGAATATTTGATGAGCTCGTGGAGCAGGCAACTCGTGCAGGGAACAGCACAATGAAACCAGGCTCTCCACTTGTGAGGGGAATGCTGTCTCCACATCCGGGCTTTTTACAGAGTCAATGCGGTGGTCCCAGCTGGGATTTTGATGCTTCTCAACGGATGGGTCTTGTGGGAGGGTGACAAGGGCCCCCTCACCCTGAGGAATGCTTATTGATTTGCAGTCTCAAATGAAGCTAGGGTTAATAGTGTATGTTTTAACTAATGGATAGTTAGCTCGGCAAACAAATGAACCCGATCTTCCCACATGTGCAAGTCCCAGTGGATATGCCAGGGCAGTGCTTGGGGAAATGACTTCACTCCCTCAGCTGCCATCATGGGCACAGAAAACCCCTCCCCCTCCCTCTTCACACTCAGGGTGGGTGGTGGGGGGGTGGAGGAGACGAGTGCATTTATAGAAGCAAGAGCAACTGGGGAAAAGGGAGACACTGGGTGTGGGTGGAGGAAGGGCGTCTACAGCAGACCGTGGGGCGGGAGAGCCCAGTCGATGTCTTACTGTGGGGCCTTTTAGACTTCAGTTGCTGTTGGTACCATCACTATTGCTAGAGGAAAACCACTATAGGTCTTCCTCTAAGAGGCTTGAGTTGGTTCGAACTTCTCGCCTTTGAATTTGCAATTCTGCCTCTAACCAGGTCTCCTTTGCAGCCTTCTAGAGTTATGTGATGTCCTATTATTCGGTGTGTGAGCCTCAGACCAGCAACATAGCATCACCTGTGAGCTGATTCAAACTTGCAGATGCCTCGACGTCTTCCTCAGACTTCCTTCCACGTTTAGAATCAGCATCGTCAACATAAGCAGGCAATTTGTACACACATTCAAGTGTGAGCAGAACTTATGTCACCCTTTCATTTCAGTATATTTATACAGCATTTCACCTCTCTCTGGAACCATGGCTAAGCATTGAGCTAGAACATAGATTAATAGTTATTAAGACACATACTGGTTTGCACCCAATGCTCCATTTAAAGGGAAAGAAGGGCTGAATGGCAGCAGCCACCCCGACAACAAGAATGTGAATTCACTGGAATGACATGGGTAGGAGTCTTATTATAATTTTGGCTGCCATAAGACAGTGTAAGCTTGGACTCACAGTAGCTCATCAGACAACCTAAGTCTTGCTGGATGACTGGATTCCATCCCAGATTTCCTGATTCAGTAAATTCGTAGTAGGGTTTAAGAATTTATGTTTCTGATGCTCCCAGGTGACACTGATACTGTTGATCTGGGGACTGCACTTTGAAAGTACTGCTCACCCAGTGCAATACTGAACACGAGAGTGTCTGCGTGGGTTGGTTCTCTCCCCACCTCTCCATGAACTCTGTGTTCTGTAGCGCTATGTAGCTTCCTTTCTTGCCAGGTCTCTTTCCATCCTCTGAACTACTGATTCTCAAAGTGTTGTCCAAGGGCCACCTCTGCCTGCAATTTCCCAGGACATACTCTCCAGACCTTCTAATGCAAAATTCCCAGAAGGGGAACACAGGAGTCCTCCCATCCCAGGGTGGCTCTTGGGCACATATACCATAGAGACTGTTACAGTCTTTATTTCTAGAGTGCACTTTGCCCTTTATCACTTTTCTTGGGGCCAGTGCTGCACTGGGCGTGCTCTCAAACCTACTCCCCTGCTTGGATTCTTCCATCCCTCCAGGTCGTCCTCACAAGCTACATTCTCCCTGAAGTTCTAAGTGGATGTAACAACTTCTTCCTTCCTTGCTTCCTTCTTTCTTTTAAAATAAGATTCAAAAAAAGGAATGCCAGCCCTTAATATTTTTTAGATCAAGATAAGGTGACCTTTCCATAGAGATTTACCATCTATGACAAATGTTGTATGTTAAAAGATGCAAATTAGTAGACATGCCCCAAAAAGCAAGGGAAAAGAAGAGCTTCGAATTGTCAAAAATTGAGAGTGTTAAACATCCAATGTTATGTCCCACAAAACATATCACTTCTATGACTTTGCATACCTTTCCCCTTATTGATAGCAGCTATGTATGTGATTATAGTTCCTAGGGATTTTAGGTTAGCGGAGGGCTGAGCCTGTCTAGATTAATCTATTTGGTCTCCCATGTACCTAGCTTACACCAAGTGTTCAACACATACAATAATATACTCCAGAAATACCTGCATGTGATTTATTTCTCTGTGGTTGGATTGACATCATTCCTTTCTGGTTTGGTCTTTTACTACACACATACATAGTTATCCTGCTGTGGGTACTGATGAGCAGGGAACACAGAAGAGAATCAACCGGGAGAATGAAGATCTTCATATTTGCTTTAAGGACATAGTAGTCTTGGGAGTCCACACAGATTCGGCCTGCTTCTGTAGATCATGAGGGACTGTGGAACTAGGGGTGGGGGAGTGCTACTCTTTGCCTGTAGGGAATGGGAACGCCTGACTGCCTCATCCCAGAGACTTGGCTCTTGAGTGTCTCTAGCGTACAGACTGGAAAACGGACAGGGAGCCAGAGCTTGTCAAATGCATGAATGAATACAATCTTGGCTTTGAACCCCTGTCCAAAGATCAAATCTTAAATTCTTTGGCTCTTATTTGCCCTATTTGTAGGGCATGGATGATAATTACATGATCTAATTCTCTCTCATTGAGCTTTGGAGAGCATAAGGTGGGTTAATTGATCCAAAGAACCAATTATTACTTATGAGATATCACTGAAAACAGAAAAGAGCCTTCCCTACATCCTTGCTGCAGCTCTTGTTCTTGGGTCGCAGAGCTTATTCTTAAGATGTGTCAATTAGAGGGCCTCTTGGCTCTTCATGTTGGCTCATTTTCTCCCGATTTGCTCTCTGTGTTTGCAGCAAATGAAGTGACGTGTTGGAAGTGTTTCTGTCTCACAGTGATCTATCAAGGGATCTTCCTGTTAGAACGTGTTCCTCTGACAGCTGTATTTTGTGCCATGTAGTGTACTATTGCTGTCATTGAAGAAACTTGGGGCTTATAAGAATGATTTGTTGTGGCATTTCTTTATGGAACATAAACTTTGAAATGAGGTAAATCAGATGAGAGCCATCAGGTGGAGTAGTGCAAGTAGAAGGGAGATAGCTTTTGAAATAACGGGTACAGCTGAGGTCGGGTCCTCACTGTGGCCCTCATGTGTACACATGCCATCTTGATCATGGCATGACGCCTTTCAGCTTTAGTGAAATGGTCATACTACTCCTCTCGAGATGACCCTGCATGTGTTAGAACTGTTTCTTTTCTTTTCTTTGTGGGCATCACTGCCATCTGGTGGTCGTGGGAGCTACCCAGCCTTGCTCCCGGAGAGCTGCTGCTGGATTTGAATGGCCAAGCCTGTGGGCCGCAGTCCTGCACTCAACCACTTACGCCACCAGGGCTCAGCCCAGAACTATATTTCTTAGTGACTGATACCGCCACAGGCATTTCTTATTTTGAACTTTGTTTTGGGAGTTAGGTGGAGGTTTACATGATAGGTCATTGATTTTGTATTTGACAATTTAAACTATCAAGCCCTCAATAGCTTGTCCCCACTCCCCCAACACTTGATTTCTTTTCTCCATCCTGGAGGAGACTTTGTTCCCCTTCACCCAAGTGAATACCTGACCACTCTCTCGTGCAGGTATTCCTTTCTTCTTTTTATAAATCACTTTACTAGGAGCTCTTACAGATATTATAACAATCCATAATTTAATTAGAGCAAGTGTACTTGTACAATTACTGCCACCATCATTTTCAAAACATTTTCTTTCTTTTTGAACTCTTTGAAATCAACAACTCCCCTTTATCTTCTCCCTCTGCCCCCTCCCCCGGAACCCTTAGTCTTATAAATATTATTATTATTGCTATATATTACACTGTACACTGTATCCATCCCCCTACAATTCTGTTATTTCCCCCCACTTTGCTAATGGTTTTATTTCTCCCTCCTCCCCCCCTTTTCTTCCTGTCTCCCCAGGAAATCATCGATCCAATTACTATTTCTGATGGGTTTATCCATCTTGAAATGCATGCATCAAATAATCTTCATTATGCAAATGAATATTCACGGATCTAATAACTTTAACAAGTCAAAACTGGGACCATAATAGTACGGGGAGGACATATTAAAGAACTAGAGGACAGGCACATGTTTCATCAGTGCTATACTGAACCTGGGTATGTCTTCCCTCCTGTGTGGCCCTTCCGTGAGGAGCTGTCCAATTACCATGTAACTTGTGTATAAGTCAAGTTTTCCAGCACATTTTTAATGCTGTTCTTGTGGTAAAATTAGGTGCCTTGGCTGATATTCAGGTCGGCTTATCCTTGAGTATATATGGTATCTTGGAGGTGGGTTTTGGGTCTCCATTTTGTCTACGCTTTTTCACATCATCTTGATTCCTTGTTTTTGGGCTTCTGACACCTAATACAGGCATTTCTTTTGAGAGGCCGCTGGGTGGACTCAAACCTCCAACTATTGGGTCACACTAAGAGAAAGGATTAAGGTGGGTTTCTCCGCTAAGTGAGGGTGTGAACCCAGTCACATCCTTCGTTTCCTTGGTGGTGTCTGTGACACTGCTGTACTAGAGCATTTTTCTTATGGGCACGGTCAATAAAAGACAAAACCCACACCTCCATCAAGGCCATTCCTCAGGGTATAAAGGCCATCTTGGAGACAGAGTGAAGTCCCAGAACCATGGGAAGTGCACATTCAGACCTGGCTTTGAAGTATCGGAGGCCCAGACCAGAGACCGCAGACATGTGGCATGAGACTAGGAGAAGGATGGAGCATGAAGGCATGTCCGACACCTGACTCTTGGCCCATGGCAATAAGCAATAGGCCGAGGCAGTCACTTAGGGTCTCCCACTCTGTTGACTACAGTTTGCACTACATAGGGACTTGATGCTAGAGTGTTTTTGTTTGTTGGTTTTGGTTACGTGCTCTGCAGTTGCTTCTCAGTTCACAGTGATCTCCCGTGACAGTGATGAACTCCCTCAGAGACTTTCCCACACCTTATGGTAGTAGATGGGAGTCCAACTGCAAGGTCAGCAATTCAAACCTACGAGGCACTCCTGGGGAGAAAGATGAGGCTGTCTACTCCTGTAAAGATCCAGTGTCAGGAACTCGTGATAGGGTGGCAATGAGCTGGAATTGATCCTGTGGCAGGGGGTTTGGTTTGGGTTCATGGGAGCAGATTGCCCTATCTTTTCTCCATGTTGCTGGCCTTTCAGTTAGAAGCCAAGCATGACACCATTGTCACCCTAAGGCTAACTGACTGGATTGCATGCTCTTCATTCGCGTTTGGGGAACAGGCCTGATGGAAGCTGCTTTCTGCCCTCACTGTTGAGATTAACCGTGTGGTGTGGTGGTGTGTTTGGAGGCGGAGCATCTGATGAACTGGTCATTCTTGTCCTGCTGTTTACTACTTTTGAGATACATTCCCATAGCTTCATTTTCTTTGTCAGCTCACTGTAGAGAAGGAGGTGTGATGTTGTGGTACAGAGACGGTGGGTGTGAAGAAACTTGAATGAAGTGTCACATGGGACTGCTGTTCTTTGCTCTTGCTTCTTGGCATTCCTGAGCACTAATAGTGATGTAGGGGCACTCAGGAGGAGTCAGGATTCTACATGTGGCTGAGTGATGAAGGGGCAGCTGGTATGAATTGGGGAAGTAATGGATTTTTATTGTTTCTTTTAAAAAAATTGCACTGATGCCTTGGAACAAATCCTTCCCTTTTAGACATGCTCGGAGGTCAAATAATTCTGAATATAGTGATAACAATAACAACAAAATCTCTTTGGTGTTATGCATTTTTACATTTATTGGTATGTCGGTGCAGGGATGTGACCAAAAAGATCGGCTTCAATTTCTTTATGATCAGAGAAAAGGCTGACACTCTGTTTCTCACTGAATCAAATATAGGGGTGAAGAAATCCAACAAAAACCACCTCAAGCAAGTGATCAAAGTCCAGCTCTCCAGAAACGAGAGGCATTGACTCCGTGCACCCTCTCTGTCCAAGATTTAGTTTCGTTTGGATCCACAGTCAGCACCCAGGAAAGCAGCAGGCAAGAAAGCAAATAAAGAACTGTTGCATTGGACACATCTGCTGCAGAACAACTTTTAAAAGTAGTCGGAAGCAAAGGTGTCACTTTCAAGAGTAAGGCACACCTGACCCAAAGCTAAAGCACTCACTGCCGTCAAATCAGTATCAACTTGCAGCAACCCTCTAGGCCAGAGTAGAACTGCCCCTGTGGGCTTCTGACACGGCATGTGGTAAGCGTCCCCTTTCTCCCAAGGAGCAGCTGGTGGGCGTGAACTGCTGATGTTGTGGTTAGCAACCCATCATCTAACCCACTAAGACTCAGTTACCTGACTTAAGGTAAGCCAGGGTATTTTCAATCGCCTCCAATTGTTGCATATGGACAATGAATAAGAAAGACGGCAGAAAAATGGATTCGTCTGAATTATGGCATTGGCGAGGAATATGGAATAGACCATGGACTGCAGAAGCACAGCCAAGTCTGTCTTGGAAGAAGTGCAGCCAGGACATTCTCGAGGAATGAGGATGGTGAGACTTGCCTCACCAATTTCGGACATGTTCTCAGTAGAGGTCAATGTCTAAAGAAGGACTTCATGCTTGGTCAAGTAGAGGGCAGGGGAAGGAGAGGAAGACCCTGAAGGAGAGGGATTGACAGTGGGCTCAAACATAACCGAATCTGTGGGGATGGTGTAAGATCGGCAGTGTTTGGTATTGTTGGACTGGGTCGCTACGATTTGGAACAACTGGATGGTACCTGAGACAGCAACAACCCTGTCTTTTGAGGCACTGAGCAGGACAGAACACCATTTCTGGGACATTCTTACTAAAACTGCATACGCTCAATGCAGTCATGAGAAAACATCAGACATATTCAGATTGAGAATATTATTCAGAAATGAAACAGTCCCACTTACAAGTATCCAGATCATGAAAGGCCAAGACTAAGCAATTTCCACAGACTGGTGGAGACTAAAGAGACATGATAGCTTACTGCAATATTGGATCCTGCACAAGAAAGAGGACATTATTGTGCATGGAGAGAGGAGGAAGGTGGAGGTGGGAGAGAGAGAGATTGAGAATGAACTCCACAAGAGGGCAGGCAGGGCTGGAGTGAGTGCCAGCATGAGGGAACGAGAATCAGCACGAATGGCTCAGAGGAAACTCTGGCAGGATTTCTGTTACAATTCCTTCTTGGACTTTTCACCCATTTGAATGAGGCCCATCCACATTATTAAGTGGAATTTCTTTTACTTTAAATCAACTGACTATAATGGTTAACTGCGTCTACAAAATGCCTTCACAGTGACATCTAGACTAGTGTTTTACTAAACAACTGGGCACCATAGCCTAATCCAGTGGTTCCCAACCTTTCCAATGTCGCGGCCCTTTAATAATACAGTTCTTCATGTTGTGGTGACCCCCCCCCCCAACCATAAAATTATTTTTATTGTAGTTCATGACTGTCATTTTGCTACTGTTATGAATCAGGCAACCCCTGTGAAAGGGTTGTTCGATTCCCCAAGGGGTTGCCACCCACAGATTGAGAACCACTGGATCGATGTGTAACATTAACCACCACAGAAGCAAAACTAGGCCGGCTGAAATAAGGTGTTTGGATGGTCAACAGCACTGTGTTTTCTTGGTTTGGGTGCTTGTTGCTCTGGTCGTGTGAGGTGCTCACGTTAGAGGAAGCTAGATAAAGCGCAGCTTTTAGTGGGGCATTACGCTGTAGTATGCTTCTGTCTATAAGCCCTATTTCAAAAAGATAACACACAATTTATAGTCAGGCACTTCACTGGTCAAAATTATAGCTTGCTTGCTGTAGCTCGAGAATACCGTGGCATTCTATCTCCGAAATTCAGATGTCGTGAATGAAGCCCCTCCACTCCCATATCTCTAAATATCATGTTTAACCTGTAAAAGTAATTCATAATTTCAGACATAAAAGAAATACATATATAACTTTTTCTAGTCACAGTGATACATTTAAAAAATACTTTTGTCCTTTGTAAAGCTGCTCAGGTTCTGAACTGAAATTGAAGTACATATCGCTTCTTATTAGCTTTATTATCTGAACTCAGTCATTCAGTCATTCTTGACATGATTCTCCTATTTGCCCCGGCAGTAGTTGATGAACTGGGTAAAAAGACAAATATTTCATTTGGATTTTTAATTAGAAAGCTGTCATAATAGACAGGAAAGGTGCCCGGTGGTGTTGTGGGACAAGCATTGGATTGCTAACCTCAAGTGGGCCGTTCAAACCCACCTCTCGCTCTGTGGGAGAAAGATGAGACTCTGCTCCCATAAAGATTTACAGCCTTGAGAACCCTTCTGGGTCACGGTGAGTCTGACTTGCCTCCATGAAACTGGGTCGGGAATCCGGGATTTAAAGCAGCGTATCAGATCAACCTGCTGGAAGAAAGTTACCCTGATCCATTGTCCGTCCTATCTTTCACATTTGAGGAGATAGAGAAATGATGTCAGTTCCCGCTTGACCCCCATGGAAGGCGTAGCTGGATATGTTATTTCCTAGAAATGGTGAAGCGCAACGTTTCCCTTTCTCTGGAAACCGGGAAAGGCAAAGATCACCCGAGAAATCCTCGAGTCTTGCATTCCAGCCTCTTCCTTGAGCACAGAATGGTGTGTCCTTCTAGGTTTTTCCGAGGGAGTTTCTCTGATTTGCACAGTAGGAGGGCTGCATTGATCTGGCCAATTAACTCTGAGTTCTAATGTCAGGGTAGTAGGGTCTTTCTTGACTGGCTCTAATTAAGTTAGGCAAATTCAAAGGCCCCCTGGACAGGGATGGCATCCACACTGGCTTGAGAGATGGGCAGTAAAAGCAGAAGCCAGGTGCAAAGGGGGCTGTAATTTAGACCCTGGCACCAGTTCTTTCTTGGTACTTTTTCACAGATGTCGCCAAAGTTATGGTGTCTCGATAAATCACATGTAGACCATAGCCAGGAAAATAAAGACACTGTGGTTGAAGGTGAAGTCACAGAAGCCTCTACAATTCTGAAGCTGTTTGCGAAGCGTCTGTTTACTTTGACATGCTTTATGGTTCTTTCTTTTTTTTTTTTAAAGGCTCATAGGGCTTGGGATGTTATATATCTAGCGGTCAAATTTCAAACATACTGGGGATTTAAAGTGTGACAGGCTCTGCCCCAAGAGTATTGCCTGATTTAATTCCACAGTAACCCGAGGTCAGTACTATTTTATTATCCCTTTTTTTTGAGATGAGAACGGAGGCACAGAGAGGAAAGGTAACTTGCTTAGGTTCCCGTGCCCGTAACAGTAATGGCAGAACCCAATCGCAGGCATTTTGCTTCCCCGGGTCCTCATGTAAGAGGAAACCAAAAAGCCTCAGGTGAGGAAAAGCTATGGGAGTCAGTAAGATGCCCCAGTTCATCCAACAGTGAGAGGCAGAGTTGGGAATTGAATCCTGATCTCCTGGCCTGTCCATAGGAGCCCTCCAACTCCAGTGAGTGATGTCCTCTGTGCAGAGGACACTTGGCGTATGAAAGGGGAAAAGGCTAATTCTTCGTTATACCCTGGAATCGTTGCCTTGCACACTCTAGGTATAAACTCTCATCTCACATTATCAGCATTATAATTTGTGTCTGTAATATTCCAGTCTGGAAATATTCTCAGATGAATTGGCCTGCGTGGATGAACACAGTAAATATAACAGTACCTTCCATGCCGAAAGCACTTTATATATATATATATATACATATACACACACACACACATATATATATATTTTTAAAAACATAGTTCAACAGAATGGATTTACCCTGGACTTGTGGCCCTTTGTGGATGTGGATGAAAAAGGAGCTGTTAGATCTTACTAGTCATGATTAGAAAACAAAACAAAACAAAAAACCCAGTCTGAGTTGGAAGCCCCAAGTTCTCAGATGGTTATGTCTGGCCAGAAACTCCCCTGCCCTAAGAGAATGACATCCACCTCCTGGACAGCTCCCAGTGGAGAGTAAGGGACAGGGCAGCTGTGCCACTAGCGAGAAGATGCCCTGGTGTCGCGGCCAACGGGTCAAGGAGGTAGACCTTAGGAGATCAGCCTCTTCCCTCTGGTAAGGTGCTAGGGCTTCTGGCTTTGCCACCAAGGTCTTGGTTCTTTTTTGACCAGGTGTACTCTACCTACGGGGTGTCCAAAGAACACCAGAATGTGAGGCCAGTCGTCTATCAGCATTAAACTTTTGACAAGGGAACAGATTTCCAAGCATGTAGGTGGTTGTAATGCTTGCAACTTACTAGCAACAGCTGCCCAATGCCGTGTGAAGTAACAACTGGTTTCCTCCCCCTCCTTCAGTTTTAATGTTATGTAATGTATTTAAACTCTTATTTAAATGAAACTTGTTTGCAGAAAAAAAGAAGATAAAGAAATGAAGAAAATTCTATAAAAAAAAAAGAAATGAAGAAATTAAATATTTGTACCAATTTCTCTAACCTGAAAATAGTCGAGCATGAAGTCAAGACACATTGATAACTGCTACTGATAGGAATTTGAAAATTGGGAACAAAGAAGAAGAATCAAGAATGGGGAAAACAGGGCATTGGTGGGAGTGAAAAACAGCCTCCTTCTTAGTAGCTGGTTTGTTTTCTGGAGTCCACCCTGGACCCAGCCTGCACACCTGGACCCTACCCTCACTCTACACCCTGCATCCTTCCCCCCCCCCCCTTTCCAGGCCACTTTCCAATAGCGAATTGCTTTTCCTGATTGCTGCCTAATGGTCTCAAGTTGAGGAGATGCTGTCTCCCGTTCTTATTTTGCTTTGGGGCAAAGATCTACTTCACATGAATTGTTTTGGAAGGTGTCGAAGCCCACGGTTTCATAGAAGCCCTGGTGGCCCAGTGGTTAAGCCCTCTGCTGCAAATGGAAGGCCCATTGATTTCAATTCGCCAACTGCTGGGCGAGAGCAAAGTGGCAGTTTGCTTCTGTAAAGATTCACAGCCCTGGGCGCCCCGGGTCGCCCTCTGTGCTAGAAGGTCCCTTTGAACTGGACTGGACTCGATGGGGATGGGTTTGGTTGAAAACATTGCTTGCTTTCAAGAGAGCTGATGGATTTGGTTGATTAAGTTATATTCATGGTCATTTCTGGGGGAGAATTAAATTAAACGGGTGGTTTCCCTAAACTGGCAGGCCTGATGAATCCAAGTGGCCACACTGGTGACTTGCTGAGACAGAGACTGAATGTCCCCTTTCTAGTGTTCACTCTAGTTTATCTTCATTCTGTGTCTGGAGAAGAAATCCTCTGAACCCCGATTTTACATTTTTGTTTTTGCTGGAACTTTCCAGGACTACTGGAAGCACAGTGTTTGGGGGCCATGACTGTAGAGATTTCAGCTCTGCTGAAGGATGACAAGTGGGAACCCTAGTGGCAGGCTAGTGGTTACCCTGATCAGCAGGCCCATGCCAGGAAAGGGTAGTTATGTGTGGGTTGTACCTGTGCTTTGCACATCAGTTCATTGATCTGGAAGCTGTGGAACCAATTCTTTGACTCCTTATAACTTTTTAGACTTGCTGTTATTTTAACTTTGAGTCAGATTTCATTACCGAAACACTGCTCAGGAATCCAGGTATATATAGTTTGTTTTTACTCTGGAAATGCTCGTCATTTTAGTTCCTATGAAAGGGAAAGAAACCATTCTTTTAGTTCTTCTGAAAGCACTTTTTTGGGGGCATGGAAACTGTTCTTCCAATGGTTGCATAAGCACATGTGAAGAAAGCTGATGGTGCCCAGGTATCAAGCTGAGAAGCAACAAAGCTCACATGGAAGAAGCACACCAGTCTGTGTGATCATGAGGTGGTGATGGGATCAGATATCAGTGATCAAAGATCCAGAACAAAAAAATCATTTCGATGTGAATGAGGGGGATAGAAGAGTGGAGACCCAAAGACCATCTGTAGGCAATTGGACATCCACTTACAGAAGTGTCACAAGGAAGAGGCGGCCCAATCAGAGTGCAGTATAGCACCAATGAAACATACACCTTTCCTCTAGTTTGTTAATGCCTCCTCCACTCCCACCCCCACCCACTATCATGACCTCAAACAAGAGCATGTACACTGGTATAGATAAGAGTTCCCAACACAGGGAATCCAGGACAGATAAACCCCTCAGGACCAATACTGAGAGTATCGATACCAGGAGGGGAAGGAGAAGGTGCAAGGAGAAAGGGGAAACCAATTACAATGATCTACATAAAATCCCATCCCATGGGGACAGACAACAAAAAACAGGTGAAGAGGGGCTGAGCCCCAGTGGCGTAGTGGTTGTGCGCAGGACTGCAGCCCACTGGGATGGAGGTTCAATTCCAGCAGTGGGGCTGGGCCTCCTACTCTCACCACCAGAGAGCAGTGATGCCCCCCCCCCAAGACAAAAAACAAACAAACAAAAAAGCAGGTGAAGAGAGACAGACAGCGGTGGGTGTAAGACATGGCACAAATAATAATTTATAAATTATCAAGGGTTCATGAGGGAGGGAGGGAGGAGGAGAGGAGGAAATGAGCTGATACCAAGGGCTCAAGTAGAAAGAAAATGTTTTGAAAATGATGATGGCAACATATGTACAAAGGTGCTTGACACAATGGGTGTATGGATTGTGATAAGAACTGTATGAGTCCCTAATAAAATGATTTTTTTTTAAAGAAAGAAAAGTGTTCGTCCTCGGTTGGCTCCTTTTCCTTCATCTCGACCATCAAGGTAGGGTGTTAAAGGTTCTCTAGATGTAACCTTGGTTCCCTCAAAACTTGGGATTCTTGTTTGCTCAGATCTATCAACTCCCATTCAGGTTGGTAATTTTGACCATTTCTGAAGATGTCTTGGCCAGTGAGTGCTTTAGAGGTCAAAAGACAAAATCTCTATGTAGTCTTTCTCCGAATTGACTATCTTCATGACCTTTCTCTACTTCTATTTTCTCTCCTTCTCTCGAAGTGGATCATCAAATGCTCAGCTACCAACCAACAGGTCAGCAGTGCAAAACCACCCAGCAACTCCCTAGGAGAAAGACCTTGTGCTCTACTCCCATGAAGACCACACCCTTGAAAAGGCACAGAGGCAGTCCTGCTCTGTCACCTGCAGTTGCTATGAGTGAACACAGACTGGATGGCGTCTAGCAATCATTATAATCCAGAGAAGGATCTTTGTGATTCAGCTTATGGATCTGGGAAATCAAAGTATGTGTGGACACCGCAGATGCAGAATTCATTTCACAAGACATGTGCAAAAGGGGCCCACTAAAAAATCTCACACAAAGAACCTGGTGAAATTTCCATTTCCCTTGAATATTTTTAGTGTCAGTTTTTTATCCCAAAGAGTTGGACTTTATTTCTGTAGAGAGTTATGTTTTCTTGTGGAGCGGTTGTCTGAAAATGACAACAATTGTGGTAGTGTTGTTGTTAGTGGCCGATGAGTGGACTCTGACCCATGGCAACCCTCTCTGCACAACAGAAGGACACATTGGGCAGTCACGCAATTATAGTGTGCCTGAAAATGAAGCAATGAGTCATGCCCAGTGTTTCCTAGCTAGCAACTCATGTTAGCTGTGTGAGCATTATCGCTTTTTTGAGTAATTACCTGTTAAGATCCCATAGCCGGCCTCTGCTTTTTTACTTTGAAAGTTTAGAAAAGTCTCAAATTTCACCCAGGCTTGGTGCGCCCACGTAATCCTTCCAAGGAAGATAAGTGGGCCACACTCAACCCCTCAGGTGCAGAGACCAGTGGCTATGGAGTTGGTTCGGGTCATGGTGACCCCTTGAGTGTCAAAGCAGAACTCTGATCCATAGGCTTTTCAATGGCCCATCTCTTAGAAAGAGAGGACCAGACGTCTCCTTCAAGGCACTGAGACCACCTGCTTCTCAGAAGTTTAGTCTCTACGAATAAAGACCTGCACCTAACTTCAGCCATGTGGGTAGCCTTTGCCAATTTATTTAACCTCTCTGAACCTTTCTTTCTTCCTGTATAAAACTGATAGAAAACCCTCCATAGGTTATCATAACATTAATGGAATACTATGTTTAGTACGATGCTAGCAGATAACTTGATTAGTATTTGTTATCTTTTTTTTAAATCACTTTATTGGGGGCTCATATGTCGTTTTTCACAATACACAAATAAACATACTCTGCCAAGCACCTTCACATGTCTGTTGCTATTATCATTCTCCAATCATTCGCCTTTTCCCTTGAGCCCCTAGTATCGGCTTTTTTATCCCATCCCCTCTTCCCCTGCTCTCTCCTCACCATCAATCCTCAATACTTTATACATTGTTATTGTTCTGTCATATCTTACACTGCCTGACCTCTCCCCCAACCCACTTCTCTGATGCCCGTCCTTCAAATAGGAGCTTATATGTAGATCCTTGCCATTGGTTCTGTCTCTCTACCCCACCTTCTCTCTATCCTTCCAGCATCTCCAATCTAACCATTGGCCCGAAGGGGCTCATCCATCTTGGTTTCCCCATATCTCCAGCTCCCCTCTATACTAGTGTATCTTCTCCAGTCCATCTGGATTTGTAAGGTAGAGTTGGGACCATGATGGTTGGGGGGGCGGGGGGGTGGTGAGGAAGGCTTCAGGAACTAGAGGAAACTTGTATGTACCATCACAGTCTGGCTGCACCTTGACTGGTCTGTCTCTTCCCTGTGACTCCCCTGTAAAGGGGTGACCAATTACTCACCAGGTCCTTAGGTCAGACAAATGGATACAGAGGCAAACAGAATAGAAGAAATGATGGTGCCCAGCTACCAAATGATTGAATGTCTGGACTCTCAAAGACTCTCTAAGATAATTGAGTCACCATTCAGCGCAGAAACAGCAAAGTCCACATGGAAGAAGCACACCAGCTTGTGTGATCAAGAGGAGCCGAAGGGAGCAGGTGTTGAGCATCAAAGAACAAGAATCACATCATTGTATTCGTTATCTTATTATCTTCCCCAAACAGTGCCATTATTTTTAAGTTGTCCATGTGTTGGCATCCATTTACTAGTGGTTTTTACAGATAGAAGATGGTAGTGTTTTGAGCTGAAGGTTGTGGCTTTATGAGAAGACAAGCTTGATCTGATGTCACCATCCTTTGGCTCCAGGCTTTTGTCTCCTGGTCCATCCAGTTGCCATTGCGTGTGAATGAGAAGTGCACAAAAACTCAGGCTATAGACTTCATGGCTTTGTCTTCTCAAACTGGAGAAAAATTGTACTTTCTTCTAGTGCCTGGTTTCCCATGGTTTCCATTATTTTACTGCCACCGATTTTTAAAAAAGTGTTGTGACTCTTGTTTTAGATGATCTGTATTAGATGAGGAGTCTCCATCTCTTTAGTGGCTGCATAGTAAAAAATAAAGACTAAGCATGTGCTCAGCACTATTTTATGTATTTGAAATTCAGTAACAGTAATAGGACAGTAAGAGCCCATGCATTTGGGTGAGGGTAGGGTAAACAAATTTATACGTGATAACGTTGAATACTGTAACCTCTTTCATTTTCACAATGTTGTCATATATCTCTTTATATATTTGTGTGCTTTAATCACCCCACTCACCTTGGCTCTACCCGTTCTCCTGCGAGGGTTGAGTGAGTCTACCTCAAATAAATGGTTAATTCAGTGACAAGGACTGAAGGGTAGATAATGTCCACATACAACTAAGCAACTGTACTTATGTGATTTGCTAAAATTTGTGTGAGACTGAAAATGACTTTTTCATGACAGGCTGAGTGCTCTCTTATAAGGCATGGATATAAGTCTCTTCTTGCAATTAAAACATTTTCAGGCTTCATTTTTGTTAGTTAATGTTTTGTCTCAACAGGTCAAGGAGTAATAAATATCATTAGTATCTTCAATGTTTTAACTAATACATATTTTAAAAATTGGAAATGTGAGGATAGAAAAGGAAACACCTTATATTTTCATAAACAGCAAGATGATCAGCATATCTGATAATAAATTTGATGGTAAGACATTTTTCATCATGCAGTAATCTGTTTTGGAGTTAATGCTATTTGAGAGAAAGCTATATTTTTTTTTCTAAGATATGCTTCAACTATCAAATCAAGAACCCAGAAAATGAGCTATTTCACCTCATTTAGAAACAACTTCTGATCATGAGCTATGTCAGAAAATGTTCCAAGGTGTAAATGGTGAACGGGTAAGATGCCGCATTTCCAAAATACTTGATTTTTTTATATCATCCCACTGATTTTAATTAATGTGTAGATAGAATTCTTAACACTCTGAGGGCCATGGGACACCTTGGCTATCTGGTAAAACTCACGGATCCCTTTCAGAATACTTTCAGTACTCAGAACCTATAGAATTGGAAAGAAAACCAATTACATATGGAAATACAATACAGTTTTACCGATAAATCCTTAAGAGATATCCAGATTATTTATCTCTGTGACATTTAAATAGTATGTCTATTCTTCTTTTTTAAAAATCATTTTATTAGGAGCTCATACAATTCTCATCACAAGCCATACATCCTCCCATTGTATGTCAAGTGCATTTGTGCGTTTGTTGCCCTCATCATTCTCAAAACATTTGCTTCTACTTAAGCCCTTAGTATCAGCTCCATATTTTTCTCCTTCCTCCTTCCTCCCTCATGATCCCTTGATAATTTATAAATTATTATTTTGTCATATCTTACCCTGTCTGATGTCTCTCTTCACCCACTTTCCTGTTGTTTGTACCTCAGGGAGGAGGTTATATGTAGATTCTTATGATTGATTTCCCCTTTCTACCCCACCTTTCTTCCACCCTCCCGGTATCACTGCTCCTGAAGGGTTCAGCTGCCTTGGATTCCCTATGTTTCCTCTAGTTCTTCAATGCTTCCTCTCCCCCAATATCATGATCCCAATTCTACCTTACAAATCCAGGTAGACCAGAGGATGTACACTGATACAGATAGGAGCTGGAAACATAGTATGTCTATTCTTAAAGGGGAAAAAAACATAGTTCATCATAGGACTGATTTCTCTATTTTCTCAGAAGAGAATGGAACTGGTACTAACTCTCCAGAGGCACTTGTCACCTATCAGGGACCTTTGAAAAATTCATGGGAAATTCTGTAACAATTCAATTACGTTTTTCCATGAAATTTTTGAAGCCCCCTTGTACAAAGCTTTGAGTAAAGCTTTTCCACTTTGATTTAATAACACGGTTCCTTGGAAAGGAATGTGGTATAACACTCTCAGTTTTGTACCTATAGTTTCTAGTAACATATGAAATTGGACACGATCTGTGGTACCTTGTTGACCTTGTATGCTTAAGATGACCTCAGAGAACAAACAGAAAACGGAAAAATAAAGGAACATCAGTTTATCTGGGAATGCTGTGAATGACACATTAATGGCCATTCACTGTAGTGAAATAATTATTTATTTGTTGTTCTACTGAATAGCAAAGAAAACACTGAACTGCTTCCAATAGAAAAACAACGATCTAATTAAGCATCCTTAGAGCATTGGCTCAATTATGTTACAGTCATACAATAAGATCCTGTGGAGCCATTAGCTAAATAAAGCAGAGACCCATGCAGTCCTATAGCTGCGCTCCAAGATACAGCTTTTGGTAGAAGAGGAAAGGTGGAGGTGGGTGTAACTGTGTGTGCTCATGTGTCAAATGTTGTCTTCATAAGCATAGGATATTTCTGGAAAAAAGTACCAGCAGCTGGTAACAGTGACTGTTTCTGGGGAGGGAGTTTGGGCTCTGGGGGAAGGTAGGAAAGGCTTCATTTTCATTGTATATCTATTTGTGTTATTCATGCTTGCCATGCACATTTATTAACATTCTAATTAATTCATTAAAAGGGACCTGCGCTTGCTTTTCGCAGCTATTGTTATTGAGACGGAATGAAATCACACGAAGACTGTGTACTGGTGACGCCTGGCAGCTGCTATTATTCCCAAGTGAATACACTGTTCTGAGTGCCAAAGGGAGGGCATTTTCCACCATCGGTCTTCCCTGAATGACCCCTAGAGGTGGTTGTTTTATCAGTAACTCCATCTTATTTTACTTGTTACTCACCTCTACCCACCCCTCAGGAGCCTAGGATAAAGTGGCACTGCTGACCAAAGGGCTGACAGGTTGACCCCCACTGGCCACTCTTAGGTAGAAAAACCCAGGGATCTGCTTTGGTCTAGGAAACCCAGTGAGGGAGTCAGGTTGATGATGCATAACACAACAGCGACCCACACTTAGTAACAGACTTGTTCAGTACCAAAGAAAACCCTTCAGACTTTATAGGGGCAGTTAACTTGTGACTCTATTGGAAAAGTAGCACTCAAACTTGCTCTTTAGTTGACACACAAACTTAGCAGTAATTATGTTTGGGTCAAACTATGGATTTTTTCCCCTTCTAATTTTCACCCTTCCTTCCCAATGTCAATGTATATATTTTTATAATGGGTTTGAAATGGAAGAAATTTTAATCTGAAAATGAGATTTTTCTATATTTATTCTATGTGTGCCCAGTAGTGTTCTTTTTTTGTTTGTTTGTTTTGGGGCATCACTGCCCTTTGGTGATTGTGGGAGCTACCCAGTGCCGTTCCTGAGAGCCGCTGCTGGATTTGAACCGCCAAGCCCACGGGCCACAGTCCCGCACTCAACCACTTAAACCACCAGGGCTCAGCCCAGTAGTGTTCTTTTTACAAAATGGATACTGATTTCTCACTGTGTTCACTGTAGTTCACATTTTACTGTCAGTAATGGTGAATTGGAATCAATGGGTGGTGTATGCACTCACCCACTAACCAAAGGTGGGATGTTCACGTCCATCCAGGGAGTCCTTTTGAAAAGACAGGCCTAACACTCGACTTCCTAAATATCACAGCTGTTGGAGACCCAACCCAGTTCTACTCATGAGTTTGAATAGATGTGATAGCAACTGTCCCTGGTCATGGTGAGATGAGTGATGGCTTCAAATAAGTAGAGAAGAGTTCTCACTTAGGCAGGGCCAAACAAGTGAGGCCACAGAGGTCTTCTCTGGCTAGGTCAGAGAGCAGAAGGAGACATGTATTCCCCACCTCATTCTTCTCGGGGCTCAGAAATGACCTTTATTCTATGACTCCTTGAGGTGGATTATTGAGTCTTTCAGACATCCATGTCCAGTCTGGCCCAGGCCTCCACATTGAGATGCTGACCTCCAGCTCAGTCTTGGAAATAACCACAATGGGGAGAAAATGGGGAAAATGGGTGAGTCATTGAGCTCCTGTCAAGAGTCGGCATCTCAGACACCCAGGGGGCAGGTCTCCTGTGTCCTGTAAAGTTGCTGTGAGCTGGAAGGGACTCAATGGCAGTGAGTTAAGAGGTTAATCTGAGATTCTGCTGAGAAGCCTTTCAGCCAGAGCTTTTGAAATACCATCTTCTGCTTATGGCTGGGGATCTCACTCAAGGCAGGTGTTGGGTGATTTTCTTGTCACTGGTGCTCCTACTCCTTGGCAGCATCTTTCTCCACCCACAAGCCATGTTTCAGAGGCAAGTGATGGGAGGAGACTGAGATTTTCTCCAACACTTGATCTCCTTTTAATGAACTGGAATTAAATGATCTAAAATACTCCCAAAGCAAAGATCTTCCTTTCCCTCGAACAAATCCCCAAATATCCATTATCCTTGCCTTGTATACTCATTTAGATGTTTCTTGATCTCCTTTAAAGTCCAGGAGCAATTAACTATCATCTACTGAGAGCCTGCTATGACCTAATGTCAGATGAAATCCTTGATCTGAAAGAGAAAGAGGACAGCAGCCTGTATGTGTGAAATAAGATAGCTTTGAAAATAGGCCCAAACACTTGACCAGGTTATCAATTTCCAACTCCAAAGCTTTTATTCAGGTGAGAAAAATAAATGAAGTTAGTCTTCCAGGAATCCCACTATCCATACATCAGTGTTTGTCTTGAGGAAGTAACTATTTGCAAAGCTCTTCTGATAACTTGATGGGGATACAGCTTAATGAGATGTTTGTAGCATTTCTTTCATTGAGGATTCCAGAGATGGCACTTCTGAATACCCAGGCTAATTGCACACCTTATCAAGATATAACTTCAAAGATTTCTTTATCTTGAAGATAAAAAGGATAAACACAGAAAATCCCTAATATACAGACACTGGAGATGGAAATGGGTCAGGTGGACTTCAACAGACTGGCTGCTGCTAATTCAATTCTAGTGCAATCCATAAACTATCCTTTAAATTCCTTTTAAAAAATGGCTAGGTTGTTTTTGCTAGGTGTGGCTAAGTCTCTTGTATCACAGAATGTAACACTGCCTGGTATTGGACCATCCTCACAAACAGTTGCTAGATTTGATTCCATTTTCTAACCACCGTGTTAATTCAGCTCTCTGAGTGTCCTCCTCCTTTTTTGATGACTCTCTTCGATACCATGCACCAGGTTCTTCTCCAGGGACCACCTAAAGTAGGTGAGACAAAGTGTCAGTGTGAGTCCTATAGTAAGATCCAACCCCACCCCCTCTTCAGCAGTTGTCTCTTTGAAGGTCTACTATGCGCACTCACTGAGGATCCAAAAGGAAGAAGACTTGCATCTTCCTTCCAGGAATTTACAACCTTGATGGGCAGATGGTACCTACATGCAAGTAGATTTTACAAAGTTGGAAATAAAATTTTCCCAAGGGGAGAGATAAAGTGTTATGAGCCCGCCTCTTAACTCTTACAAGAGGACAACATAAATAGCCAACCTGGATATATTTATCAGCGTCTCTGCTTACATAAAGGAACATGTTTATTTTACTCAAGTTTCTCCAGCATATGGCTATTTTCCCCCAACCTGGGTTCCATTTATTGCACATGTGTGGCATATTTATCATCGTGCCTAAATATCTAAAGATTCTGCCCACCATTCCCTCTGAGTTTAACTTGCTTACTTGGTAGCTGAAGGGTTGCTTGAGGTTCAATTTTACTCTTGTCTGGAGGAAAAATCACAGAGCACTTTCTTGTAAGATCGTTCCCCGCTGTTCTCTATTATAAACCATGTTTCTGAGGCAAGTTGTGGAGGAGATAGAGATTTTCCCCCCAGAAATTTGATCTCATCTTTGTGAACGCCTATTAGGCAATCAAGGACAACTCCCAAGGCAGAGACCTTCCCTCCCTTTGACTAAATCCCCGCTCACTCAGTACCCTCATCTCACACACTCCCTTAAGTGGTTCATGATCTCCTTTAAAGAGCAATAAGCTATCATCTACTGAGTGCCCACTGTGACCTAATGGTGGCATCGGTAGTTCAGGGGTAGGATTCTCACCTTATTATGGAGGCCTGGGTTAGATTCCTGGCCAGGACACCTCATGGGCAGTCACTGCTCGACTGTCAGATGGAGGGCTGGCCTGTTGTTCTGATGCTTAACACGTCTCATCGGAGCTTCCAGACTGAGACAGACTAGGAAGAAAGACCTACAGTAGGCAATTAGGCAATGAAAGCATGATGGGTCGCAATGTTCCAGTCTGCAAACGATTACAGAACAGGCACAGGACCAGTCAGCACTTCATCCCGTTGTGCGTGGGATCACTATATTTAAGTTGGGGGCTAATTCTGTGGCATGGAATAGCAATAGTCTATGCATTTTACATATATTCATGACCTTCACAATCATAGATGAAGAAATTAAGGCTACTATGTAATAATTTGGTTAAGGTCATATCATTAGCATTTGGATCTTGATCTGCAGAACTCCAAAAAAGATATGTGCACTCCCCCGCCCCCCATCCTGCCCTGACCATGCTATGTTATTTAGAGGAGCTGTAGTGGGGGGGCTGAGACGTACTCAACTGCTAAACCACAGGGGGAAAGATGTGTCTGTCCGCTTCCGTTAAGATCCCCACCTTGGAAGCTCTGCGGGGCAGTTTGGCTTTGTCTTTAGGGTGACTGGAAGTTGGAGTCCACTTGATGGCACCGAGTGCATTTGTTTCTTGGTATGCTACTCGAGAAGGCACCTCTTCATTCAGAACAAAGGAAGGAAAGCCCCCAACTTCTTAGCTTTGAAATTAGCCTTGGTTTACCCAGCTCCCTTCCACTGGTCGGCCCTTCATTCTCCTTTTAACCTCATATCCAGAAGGGAGACAAGAACTGGGAAGAGAAATCAGGGGAAAGGATCATCCTGCATCCACCCTGGAAGAGAAACTTGTCTTGCTTTTTACCCTCGAAACCCCATAGCAATTGGCCCTGGATGCACTGGCTTCCCCTTTTGCCCTACAGCCCCGCTCTGTGTGTCTTTTCCCATGTGGGTCTTCTTGCTTTCCAAAGACTCTTTATCTGAACTGAGTGAAGCGCAGTTGCGTGGGCTATGGCTCTATCCCTTGGTGAAGCAAGTTTTCTTGTGTCTTCATGTTTCCTTCCTACTGCCTCTGCTGGTGACTCAGACATAGCCCGACTATACTGATGTTTAGGATTAAAAGGGAATCTTGCATCCAGACTCACACCTTCCAGGTTTTCCGTTTTATATGTCTGATCATGTCCTGGGGAGCCATGTGCTGAGTGGCTCATGTAGAATGACAGCACTGCTCTTTCAGACTGAAGCTGGAGCCTTGGAAACATCCCAGGACAGAGGAAGGAAAGAGATGCTGAGAGTGTCCGTGACGAATTGCAGAGCTGTGACAATTTGAGATCTCACGGAGTCGTGTGATTTCGGGAAGGAATTTAAGAGATCAGCAAAGATGGGATCGCTTCACTTTTTCTGGAGAGGATTTATGTTTTAGTTTTCTTCACATTTTAGGGTGGCTGGCAGGGGTAGGGGAATAGATGGATCAAAATAAGGCTGTTCAAAGGAGTTCTAGTTGTTTGGAAGGTCAAATATGAATAAGCAGTGCAATCTATCTGCCTAAGCAAAGCTGGTTGATCACATTGTTGTTGTTAGTTGCCTGTGAGTTGATTCTAATTCATGGTAACCTGAGGCCACATTAACAGAAACATGGTATCTATAACCAGGGAGGTGATAGTCTCACTTAAGCTCACTGCTAATTGAATCCATTTTGACTCACAATGACCCTAGAGAATAGGATAGAACTTCCCCACTGGGTTTCAGAGACACTAACTCTTTACAGGATTAGAACCTCATCTTTTTCTTAAGGAGCACCCCGTGGTTTTGATTGGCCGACCATATACCTGCTCTGTCACTGGGAAGGTAGTAGCTCCTGTATATTTAAGGCTCCTAGAGTATTGGGATCATATATGGCATTTCACTAGATGTTTGCTCAGTTTTGCTGAGGGAATCTGGGGACTTTTGTGGTTCAGTTTCCTGGACTTCAAAAGCAAGAGTTTTCACGTTGTCATAGTCTGAAAAGAATTGAACATGGCCGTAGGGAATTACGTTTCAGCTTATATTTTTAGCTTATCAGATTAAAACTAGCTTAAAAATAGCAATGGCTAATCATTTAGGGAGCACCTGCAGTCCTGCTGTGAGTAATGCTTACCTTTGAAAACCATTTTTGGTATTCTCCGTTACAGGAAAATCAACTCAAATGCATCGTGAGCTCATTCAGGTGAATCGTTGTTGTCATTGTTAAGTGGCTTTGAGTTGAACCCAGGCCCTGGGCGCAGAGTACAACAGCGCCTTAGGATGTTCAAGCCTCTGACCTTTCGGAAGCCTGTTGGCTGAGGGGCCTATCTGGGGACTTGAGCCACCAGCCGACTGAGTAGTCAACGATTGCCTAACCACTGGGGCCATCCAAAAGAGGTGAAAACACCGCAGAAGAATACGATTAAGACTCTTTTACCGTCTCCCTAAATTCCCCCAGGTCCCTACTCTTTGCTTACCAAAATGTTTGCATTCTGCTTGAGGAAACGAGTAATGCTGAATAAAAAATTAAGTAGCAATTAAAGGTGAGAATAAGATCCTTTCCAGCAGAAAATGAAACCCTGACCTTTCTGCAAGCAGCTATTCTGCAGCCTCTCTGCCTGGAACTCGGCAGCGAGCGGAGGAGGCTCAGAGCTCCTGAAACAGGTGTCTCGCAGGCCAGGCTTGACTTGGAAGTTTACTGAGAACTTGGCACGTGCTCAACTGCACCCTGACTACCGCATTTCTATGCAGATAAAACAGGTTATGTGTTTTTTTGCAAACCACACAACCCCCTCCTGTGTTCCTTTACCAGGCGTGCTCTGTGTGTTATCTGAAGGGGCCGTGGAAACAAGGAAGACCCTTTCCTAGACGGATGCACACAGTAGCTGCAGCAATGGGCTCAGGCAGAGGAACAATTGTGAGCATGGCGTAGGACAGGCAGGGTTTTGCTCTGTGGGTCACAGGGCAGCTATGGGTTGGAGCCATCTACCACGACCACCACCACCACCACTATTGCAAAGTCAGCAAGTGAGAGGAAATGAAAGAGGGGGGAAGAGTCAACCATTGACGCAGACAAGCTCGCTTTCAAAACAAGGTCGACCCTCAAGTATAGGCAGACACCCTTACAGTAATAGGACTTGACATTAATAGGTAGACAACAGATGTGGCAGAAAGCTATAAAAAATCTGTGTCTGAGCTAGGTTGAAACAGGCCCAGTGAGCCCAGGGACCCTGAGACTTTCATTACATTAAAGTACATTATAATAATGAATGTGTTTCTTCTGGGTCTGGTAGGCTGTGTTCATGACAATGGCCCTGAGGCCTTCAGGAAAGATTAAATTATGCTCCGTAGATGGTGTTTCAGAAGGTATGTATATGAGTGTATGGGATGGTATTATTTTTTCTTTAATCATTTTAGAAGGATATTCATTTAAATTGATAAAGCAGTGCCCTTCTCGTAGAAGAAAGAGGCAGAACAAATAAATGCCTTTTGAAAAGATACGGCAAATGAAACAAAATGGAACTGATGCTTAAAAGCAGAAAATCATTTGGAAAAGCTAAGGTTTAGTGAGTGCCCCTTAGTTTTCTAGAAAGCTTGGAAAGGATTCATTTTCTAAGAGAAGTCTCCAGATTGCCAAGAGGGAGACATGTTATGGGAGCGCAGTGCCCAAAATGGCAGCATCAGTGACAGGTGGCTATTTAAACTTAAATAGTTTTGAAAAATTCACTGTCATAATTGTACTAGCGACATCTCAAGTCCCTAGGAGCCACTTGTGGCTAGTGGTTTCATATCAGAGAGCACAGACCCAAAGAACTACTTCTCCTTGCAGATAAGTCTTTTGTAACTCACAACCATACAACACCCAGGGCAGGTAAGATTCATGTGGGCTAGGGTGGATTAGCAAGGTTTTAGGTGGGAATTAAGCCATGTGTACATGAGGTTATATAAGAACAATTGTGAGGATGACACAGGACCAGGTTGTATATATATGTATGTATATATATATGAAGATATAGCTTATGGTGACATATACCTCTATCTTTATCTTTCAGCATCCGTCTCTTGTTTGGTTTACAGTATTTGAGCATTTGAGTTAATGCTACAGTGGAATTACAGTTAGGTTTAATTCTGTTAGAATCATAATCAGGAAAATACTGTGTCCAAAATGATTTCATGAACTTACATTTCTGTGTGGTTCGAGAACATGCAGGAAAATAATTTTAAAATGTGGTGCTTTTGTGTTCTGAGTGCACAGAAGGTTTCAGAAAAATCACAGAGATTATGAGACTCTTGGTTCATTGCATACTAATTAATAGGTGTACATATTTCATTATGTTCCTCAGTTAATTCTGGATAAATGTTTTAAATAGTAGGAAAACATTTTTAAAAAGCCAGGTCTTCCAAACAGATTATAGAGAGTTAAAAAATGTTTCTTCCTTCCAAGTATCGCCAACGGAATCAGTGTAGAGCTTTCAATTACCTGAGGAGGACACGAAGTTCCCTTCTTCCCCAGGAGTCTGGTTTGTGAATGATGGTCGTGGGAAAGAAGGCGTCTTTGAGGGAAAGTGGAAGTCCAGTAAATTACAGGGAAGATAAAGGTCTTCAATTACTGACCAACGGGGCTTCTCTTTAGCTGCCTGATAGCTTACATGATATATGTGGATTTAAAATGAAAAGAGGAGAAACTAAAGCCGGCTTAATAGGCAACTTATAATTTGAGCAGGGGACAAGATGACTTTCTGAGTCATAAAACCCCAAATCGATGGCCTGATTTGTTTTGCCTCCCAAGGGCATCTGATTCTATGTTGGAGTTGAGGGTTGTGAGCATGTCATTTGGTTCATGGCTATCTTATTTTATACACATGAGTTACTGGCAGTATAATTGTACTATTGAATTTGCTGGACTAGGTAGCGTGGACTTGCAGGAAACACCTTTTTTTTTTCATTCCTATACCCTTCCTTGTCAATTCCCTGACCTCTTTTGGCTGTTCTCAGATCATAAACAAGTAGGCTTCCCCCTGTCACTGCCCCACCCATGGACTAAAAATAGGCTGTCCGATGTCATATCAAGATCCAATTTAAAATTTCTTACTATGTCCAACTCAGGCCTCCCTAGGCCTGGGAATGGGCTGCTCTGGAGAAGAAAAGTGCATACTGGATTTTATCTTTACTCCTTGGACCAGTGACCAGATTTTAACATTGGTAAAGCAGGACTGAAGTTGGGGGTGGGGGTAGCGGGGGTATATTCCTTTCCTGTTCTCCTGCCATTCCCTAGCTTGTTGTGCATTCTTTCAAAAAAAAAAATCGGGAGTCTTTTTAAAACACCATGGGATGCAGGAAACAATTGTTTGAAATCGGGATGTCTGGTCACTTTTTGCTGGTCCCTCTTATCCTTCCTTTGCTACTTTGGGTGATGGTGGTGGGAGAAGAAGAAAGGCCAGGGTCAGGCATGAGTCTTTCTCTATTCCAGGGCCTTCTGGTTTGACATTTGCACAATTGCTAGCCTGTTGTGGGGTCCCTTTGAGAGGGGCCTCTGGGGTCCTCATCACTGAGGCATCTCACTTTCAAAATGAAGTGGAGACTTCAATCCCCTCTTCAGAGGAGGGGGCGAGGGCATGTTGAAATCTGCAGCACCGACAGCGGGCGTTGACCTCCCACTGAAGTCTTCTCTTGCTCTTTCCAGTCCTAGCACTGTGTTCAAGCTGGTAGAAGGGATACCCTAGGCTCCTAGAAAGTCTTGCAAACACAGGGGAGGGTTCTTGGCATCTGTTGAAATGATCACACCCCTTCTCCCCCCTTTGGAACCTTGTCTACTTTGAGATCATAGCAGATGTGATCTTACTATATTACAAATGTGTCTCAGCTGTGGGGGCTAATTCATTAGGCTTTTCTGCTGCAAACCCTGACTCACCAACATTTGCAAGGGCCTTCAGGAGTTGCAGCAACTCCGCCCGTTGTAGCCACTGACGGTAAGTCTAAGGCGATTCTGAAAAACACAAGTACAGTCTGTCTTATAGGAAACCCATGAGTATGCCAGATTTGCGGGGGTGGGTGTGGGTGTGGGGGAGTGGGATGAGGGTGGGGGCGGGGCAGTGGGGAGGGAGGACTTCCTGGAGGTTGTAATGTCTTCTGAACTAGATTTTGAGCAAAGAATAGAAGACGCCCACAAGGATGAGTGATACCACTCTTCAAGCCCCTCTGACTCTTTTCAGTCTCCATCCTCTGTGGGGCAAGGGGGGACATGCAGGGCCAAGGGGCTAGGCTCATGGCCCTTGTTATTCCTGGTCCACGTCTGTCTCCAGGGCTTGTATGGCCCCCTTTCCTCCCTGACAACAGACCAGCACACCAGTGTGTGCATCTTGTGACCTGAGGAGAAATGACGGAAACATGGCTACTTAAAGGGCTGGCTCTGCACGTCAGCATTCCCTATGTATGGGGCTACAGGATGGAGCTGCCTCATGCCGAAATGAAGATTGATCTGTCTGAGGACCGGGGGCAAGGGCCAGCCTAAGGACTCTGTGTTTGAAGCCGGCCTTCGGGTCACTAGGCACATTTACTATTTGTCGAGAGGTTAGGTGGACTGTAATAATTTGTCAGCTTGATTTATCACTTTGAAACATCTCCGTGTCTGGTACATGGGCCTTCATTTGTACCCTGGCCCCGGGTTCTGCAAATGTTAGGAGTGGGTCTGACACATTTTGGGAGGGATTGGGTAGCATTTAGTCACAGGGGAGAGGAGAGGGCTCTAGGTTGGGTCGGACCGCAGGGAAAGAGTATGAAGAGCCCCTGAGCTTTAGGTGGAAGGTGCACCCACGGAAGTCTCAGTTTGGCGAGGCAGGACCCTCATAGGGAGGAGAACGAGGGAATCTTCCGGGAGCGGTTTGAGCGGCTGCTTGGCTTACATGCTGATGGAGTTGCAGGAGTAGACGACCTCCAAAGCAGAGTAAGCCTGGACTCACGTGTGCTTACTTACTGATCTGGAGTGAACCGTTTCACATGCTCCCACCACCGCAGAGATGTGAAACCCGTGTGAGATGTTCCACTGTGGATTGGTCAGTATGCACAAGCAGGTCTGTGCTTACCTTGCTTATTAGGTCATCTGACACGGGGCGATGGCTCAGTAAAGAGCAGGGCTCTGAGAACGCTTGCTGCGTGGCCGGCAGAGCGTCATCTCTGTGAGGACGGCCGATAGTGTGAATCTCAAAAGGGTCATCTGAGAAGACAGAGGGCCCCCACCTCGGTGCACTTGACCTTGGTCAGTGCGCTGATCAAGTGGCAGGTGCCACTCCTGCTGCTGCGGTCAGGATGAGAGGTGGTGGTGGTGGTGGTCACCACTTTGGCCCCCATAGGAGACTTTGGACAAAATTTAGGGGTAAGGGGATAGATTTAAGAGTGTTCAGACTGAGAGCCCCAGACAGAATTTGGGAACCGTGGCATTGGAAAGTGACAGCTGGGATGGTAGGCGGAGCATGACAAGGAGTTTGGAGCTTTTAAACAACATGTTTGTTGTTTACCCTGCTTTTTATAATCTCAACTCCCTCGTTTTAATTGCAGTTCCCAGCTGCCAAGAGCCAGGCTTTTTTCATGGGCTGGTAGCATATATCCGGGCAGTTCAGCACAAGTGGAGAGTTCATTTCAACTTTACAGCCGCTTGCAACGATACTGCTATTTTTAGCTGTGGGGGGTGAGGCGGGGAGGAGTTCTTACATCTGTATTCATTCGGATCTCTATTGCCAGGCTATGGTTTGGAAAGTCTGTTCCTTCCACGTGTGTGTGTGTGTGTGTGTGTGTGTGTGTGGTTTGGAGAGAAGGGGGACTGGCCAGGTCTTTCTGAAAGGTAGTTTGTGTCAACCTCTTTTAAAAAGATCATAGCATTTGTAGCCACTGTCAGTTAATGTCGTACGCCATCGGCCATTTCCTTGTCTCATGTCACCCATGTCCATCCCATTTGATTCTCATGCCAGGAGGATTTACTTGTCACAACAATGTCTTATTAGCAGCACATCACTCGTTGTCACTATGAAAAGGAGTGACCTGGAGGATATGGAAAATGGATTCTGATTCATGGCCTTCCTGGGACCTTCTATCAGTCTCCTCTCTGGTTTGCTTGTAGAAAGAACCTTCCTTCCACCTGCTTCTTCTAGCTCGATCGCTTTTCTCCCTCAGAAAGCCATGAGCACATCGTTAGTGTTCCTCACCACCCACCTTACTCTTCACGAGAGCCATTCCTTTCAGAGAGCAGGAGCAGGCACTGCCCTGGACAGAGCTCCTGTGAGCACAGCCCAAACACTGCCGGTGAAGGACAGTCCGTCCCAAGTGCTTGCTGCACTCGGGGAGGACTCGACTCCACATGGGTGGAATTCTCAAACTGGCCTTTCAACATAGCATCCATTTTTTGGTAGTAAAAAACAGGAAACAAGGTCTTTTTCCAATTCAAGTTTTTATGCGTCCAATACAGTGACACAGACTGTGTTTATCATGTTGTTCAGCCCCGACTGCCATCTTTGTCTAATGCGTCCACCACCCCTAACAGACAGATAGCCGGTGCTACCTCCCCCAACCACAAATAGCTTTGCTTGCTTGCTTTCTTTCTGTCTATTTCATATAAGGGGGTCCATACAATGCTGTCTTTTTAGAACTGACCTGTTTCTCCCTGTATACTGTCCTAGAGTTCCTTCATGCTCTAGTGTACACCAGGGCTTCAGTTTTCTATATGACAGAGCACTCGTTTGTGGTACACATGTGTGGACCACCGTTTTAAATCCTGCTCATCAGTTGGTATCCATTAGGTTGTTCCCATCTTTGGGCCCTTGTGACCTGTGTTGCAGTGAACATTTTGGTACAAACTTGTCTAGATTCCTGCTTTCAGGTTTTCATGGTGGTGGTTGTCTATGTCTAGAATAGGAATTGCTGAGTCATATGGAATTTCTGCATCTGTGGCGGTCATGTGCTTATGTTAATTTTATGATGGAGATGTAGGGGTGGAGTCTAGCCTGTTAATCTGGAGATAGCCATTGAGTAGCCAATGAGGCCTCTATGTGGGCATGGCTTTCTCCTGATATGCCTGGGAAATCTTGCGATATTTCCCTTGTGAAGATGAGAAGCTATCTCCCCAGTTGTTGGGAGTTAGTCTCAGAGACGATGAATCACAGATAAGACAAGATGGCAGCTTCTGGGGACCTGGAGGAGAAGCCACACAGCTTTGCCCTGATGGATCCAGACCTCTGAAACTGGAGAGACCATGTAGAGACCCCTGCCAGTGATGAGTTGCTTCTGCCACCACTGATGCTGTTGATGGACCCTGAGCCCTGAAAGCGAGGAGCCAGAGGGGACCCCTGCCAGTGCTGGGATTCTGCTCCCACTGACCTGTGACTTCATGAGTCGGAAAGAGACTTTATAGACTGAATTCAGGCATATGGGTTAATATCAGACTTATGACTTTGAACTGGACTGGCCTGGGATGTTTTCTCAATGTCCTGTTCCTCTTGTATATAAACTTTTCCTTATATCCATATGCATGTCTATGAAATTTGTTCCTCTAGTCTATCCGGACTGACACAGCATCTAACTAACTATTTGAAGAACCACCACATTTGATTCTTATGTCAGGAGGATCGGCTTGGTGCAACAGTGTTTTATTAGCAATATGTGACCTTGTCACTGTTAAAAGGAGCGACACCTAAAATGAGTATCCTGGAAGGTATGGAAAATGGATTCTGATTCATGGCTCACTGGAACCATCCATCAGCCTCTTTGCATATCCTTTAGCAAGAAATGAGGGTTCCTTCAATGGAATTTCTTGATAAAGGGGAGCGGGCCAGCAGAGAGTAAGATGAGGTAGGGGACAGAGGACAGTGGATGAGCCTATGTCTATCTGATTTCACAGTGTTCAAAACTAATAACCCTTTATATGGGGTAAATGTGCTGCACGAGAGCTCTTGGGAATGTTGAAAAGCAAGCAAGGAGCTTACTTTGAGGACTAAGGTGTGCCTGGCTCAATCCATGGTATTTTCAGTTGCCTCGTATGCATGTGAAAGTTGGACATTGAATAAGGAAGACCCAAGGAGAATCGATAGATTTGAACTATGATGCTGGTGAAGAATATTGAAAATAACCACCGATTGGCAAAAGAACAAACAAATCTGTCTTGGGAGAAGAACCCCGCAGAATGCTTCTTAGAGGCAAGGATGGTGAGACTCTGTCTTTCGTACTTTGGGTATATTTTGTCAGGAGAGACCAATCTGTGAAAGGCATGATGTTGGGAGACGTGGAGGCTGGCAACAGTGGCTGACACAGTGGCTGCTGCAGCGGCCTCCAACAGGAACGTTGGGAGGATGGCTTATGAGTAGGAACCCACCTGGGCAAGTGAGCCTGTTGCCTGGCGTTTTAAAGGTGAGGAATGTGGGAAGGAAAAATCATCTATTGGGTGGCATTCATTTGGGCATGAGGGTGCCTATGAGGAAGAGTTAATGGATTCTGGATTTATCAGAACCATCTAATGGCTTAAAACCACAGAGTGGTTTGTGAGTGTGGACATACCCAAAGGTAGCTCTTTAGCTTGCATAAACATGTGTATGTTGAGTATATTTGACTCAAGCATCTAGCGTGACTGTGTGTCTATTAATCCCTGTTATCCATTTACATCTTGTTGATTGTGGGGGCATGTGTGCGTGTATAGAGGCTACAAAAACCCAAACCCAACCCACTGCCATCCATTCCACTTGGACATGTAGCTACAGTAAAGGACAAAGCAGAACTGCCTGCGTGGATTTCCAAGGCTGCACATCTCAATGGGAACAGAAAGCCTCATCTTCCTCTGTGGAACAGCTGATGGATTCCAATGGACCATGTGGTTAGCAGTCCAATGCATAATGCATTACCAAGGTTTGAAGTGAAGACACTTATCTTTATGGCTGCAGAGAGCCTAATCGTTCTTTGTGGAGTGGCTGGTGGGTTCGAACCACCAGTCTTTTAGTTAGCAGTCCAGTGTGTATTACACAATGCTAGTAGAGTTCCTTAGCCTATTTAGGCCTTGGGATAGCTCTTCAGCCCCGCCCCCCAATTATTCCATTGCCATCAATTCAATTTGGATTCAGAGTGACTTTATAGGGCAGAGTAGAACTGCCCCCTGGGGTTTCCAAGGCTGTAACTTTAAGGATGTGAGGTGTCACATTGCAGGGTTGAAACACCAACCTTTCTGCTGGCATTTGAGTGTTTAACCTCTGCACCAGCAGGGTTCCTCCAGGCCTTGAGATAATATGTTTAATTAAAAGTAATGTCTTTACTTTTGTGCTATTGCTAAATAAGCATGTAAACAAACATGCAAAAATCCTTCTTCAGCATATGGTTCCTTGAAAAGATTAGTATAGGCCCTGAGGGAGATGGAACTTTGTTGCAGAACTATTAGAAATGAATTTTCAAGAAGAATAAAGTCAGAGGCCTCACACTTCTGATCTCAAAACCCACTATGTAACCACACCAGCCAAAACAGCCTGATACTAGCGCAGCAATAGATGTACAAACCAATGGAATGGAATTGAGAACTCAAAAGTAAACCCATCCACCTATTGTCAGCTGATCTTTTTTTAAAAATTGTTTTATTGGGAGCTTGTACAACTCTTATTACAATTCATACATCCAGCCATTGAGTCAAGCACATTTGATGGTGATGTTACTTACCATCATCATTCTCAAGACATCCTCTTTCTATTTGAGTGGTCAGATGATCTTTATAAAGGGATAAGCCCATAAAATGGGGGAAGATATAGTCTCTTTTATAAGTGGCACTGCAAAAACTGGCTATCCATCTGCACAAAAATGAAACAAGATCTCTGTATTATACCACATACAAAAACAAACTTGAGGTGGTTCAAGTTTATAAATATAAACCCTACTTATAAAGAGCATCCAGGAAACAATAGGGGCAAACCTAGAAGTCCTGATAACTGGTATAAATACGCTATGAAACACAACTGAAAAGATACAACTAGCAGAAGATGGACTAGATGACTGGGACCTCCCCAAAATTAAACACTTAGATGTATCAAAAGAGTAAATAGAAAACCTATATACTAGACAATTTTTTAAAACATATTGGACAAGAGATTCATCTCTAAAACTTATAGAAAACTTTAGTACTTCAACAATGAAAAGACATACAATCCAATTACAATGAGCAGAGAACATGAACTTTACCCCCCAAAAAGACATTCAAAGTGGCCAGCAAATGCATGAAGGTATGCTCATGGTCATCATTTATACAAGAGATACAAGGTAAAAATAAGCGTGAGAGATCATCTCACTCAATATATTTTTTAATTAAAAATCATATTTTGGGGGGGCTCATACATCATTTTTCACAATACATAAATAAACTGTGCCAAGAACCTTCACATGTTCGTTGCTGTCATCATTCTCCAAGCATCCACCTTTCCCCTTGAGCCCTTTTTTCGACTTTTCCATCCTTTCCCCTCTTCCCCTGCTCTCCCTTCCCCACCAACTTTCAATACTTTATAAATTATTATTATTCTGTCATATCTCACACTGCCTGACTTCTCTCCCAACCCACACCTTTGATTTCCGTCCTTCCAATAGGAGCGTATGTGTATATCCTTGCAGTTGGTTCCGTCTCTCTACCCCACCTGCTCTCCACCCATCCAGCAGCTCCGATCTCACTACTGGCACGAAAGGGCTCATCCGTCGTGGTTTTCCCATATCTCCAGCTCCCCTTTCTAATAGTGTATCTTCTCCAGTCCATCTGGATTTGTAAGGTAGAGTTGGGACCATGATGGTTGGGTGGAGGAAGGCTTCAGAAACTAGAGGAAACTTGTATGCATCATCACTGCCTGGCTGCCCCCTGACTGGTCTGTCTCCTCCCCATGACTCCCCTGTAAGGGTGTTACCAATTACCCACCAGATCCCCACTCTGCTCTCCCCCTCATTCGTAATGATGTGATTCTTGTTCTTTGATGCTCAAGACCTACTCCCTTCGGCCCTTCTTGATCACACAGGCTGGTGTGCTTCTTCCATGTGGACTTTGCTGTTTCTGCGATGAACAGCGACTCGTTTATTTTCAAGTCTTTGAGACTTCAGATATTCAATCATTTGGTAGCTGGACACCATCATTTCTTCTACTCTGTTTGCCTCTGTATCCATTTGTCTTCATCAATCGTATCGGGAGTCAATTGATCCATTGATTTTTATTTTTGTTCTTTGATGCCTGATACCTGATTGTTTCAGCACCTCATGATCACACAGGCAAGTGAACTTCTTTTATGGTGGGCTTTGTTGCTCCTGAGCTAGATGGCTGCTTGTTTATGCTCAAGCCTTTAAGATCCCAGATGCTATATCTTTTAATAGCTGGTCACCTTCAGCTTTCTTCACCACTCTTGCTCATGTACCCACATGTCCTCAGTGAGCACCTTGGGGATGTGTGCACACAGTGATATGTGTTCCCCCTCTGCCCCCCGCCGTTTGATGTCTGTTGCCTAGACCTTTCACCACCTTGTTGCCACACTGGCTGTTGTGCTTCTTCTGTGTGGGTGTGGTCTCTTCTCAGGTAAATGGTCTATTGTTTATCTTCAGGCTTTTAAGACTTCAGACAATATATCCTTTGATAGCTGCGCACCATCAGCTTTCTTCACCACATTTGCTTATGCACCCATTTTACTTCAGTGATCGTGTTGGGTCAGCATCTCAGTCAATATTAATAGCAAAGTTTAAAAAGCAAAGCGAAACAGAAAACAACAAATACTGATGAACATGTGAGAGACTGAAACCCTCATATACTGCTGGTGGAACAGTTAAATGGTGATTAACAGTGGTAAGCAGTGTGGTGCTTTCTTAAAATGTTGGAAACAAATATGTATGATCCAGCAACCGCACTTTAAGTGTATATTCTAGAGACACGACTACAGCTAGATAATGTACACCTGTGTTTATTGCAGCACTGTCTATACACAAGAGCAAAAGGATACAAACAACCTAATTGCCCTTTGATGGGCACATGGCTAAGCCATGACACATACACTGGAATCCTACACAATGTTAAAGAATCACGAGAACCAACAAAACACCCCATAACATGCTTGAAATTGGAAGGTATTATGCTGGGTGAAGTTAATCCATCCCCAAAGGACAAGTGTTGCCTAAGGCCGTGATGATAAAAAGTCAAGTAAAGGGTTCCACATGGAAAGAATCATTCTTGATGGTTAATTACCAGAGGTGGGAGAGGAAGAAAAGCAAATCACTAACTCAAGAATAGATACATATTAACTTGAGGGAAAGCAAAGTCAGTGAACACAGTAAAGGGGAGGTAAGCACAAAAGGATCAAAGCAAAGGAAGACAATGGGAACAGTGCAAGAGCTGAAGGCAACCAAGGCCAAGACTATCACATGTGCAAGCCTGCCATGACAGTAGTAACAATCTACAAGTGGATATGTAGACATACAAGCTGAACAGGTGTGAGAAGGTGAATGGGATAGCTCACAAATATATATATGTATATATATACATGCATAGATACACACACATATATGCTATAGATATATTTATATCTATAAAAGAATATATAGGAGGAAGTTAAGAGAACTTCTTAGTCATTACCTAACACCTTGAGAAAATAAATCACTGAGCCTGGGGCCTCAGGTCCATAATCACAATCTTTGTGATATAATTCACAAAGACAGTGTTCTTTGCCCTGCTTTGGTGAGTGGTGGCTGAGGTCTGGAGAATGGCATTCTAAGATGCAGTGATAGCTCTTTCATCATCTGGAGCAAATAAAAGGGAAGAAAATTAAATGTGCATAGAAACAATTAATTCAGGGCTTCCTACTCCCACCAGGGCAGTGATGCCACAAAAAAGAAAAAAAAGAAACAATCCAAAGGACTAACAGACCATGCACAGCTTAGTCTCCATTGTCTGGAGACCAGGGTAGATGGTGCCCAAAGACCACTACCAACCACTCTGAATGGGATCACAATAGAAGATCCAGGATACAGTGGGATTAATACATGGAACGAAACTCACAATTACAGAAAGACAGGCTGACTGGTCTAATAGAAACTGGTGGAATCCTGGAGACTTTGACCTCAAAGTGTCCTTTTAAGTCTGCCACTGAACTCAAAACTGTGACTCAATTTCACCCAAACAATAGACAGAACTATAAAGGGAGCAGTAATACTGGAAAGTCTTCCCTCAATGATACGAGATCAATAGGGCAGCATTTGCTCAGAGAAGAAATTCGGGAGGATGGAAGACACGGGAAAGATGGATGGGTGGAAATGGAAAACACAGGGAGGAAGTGAGTTATGAGTTATGTTACATAACTATGTTACATAAGTTAACTGAAATGAGTTATGTTACATTGTGAGGATTGCTTGGTGTCATGAAACAAAATGTATATGAATTGTTGAAAGGAAAACCAATTTGCGCTGTAAACTTTCATCCAAATCACAGTAAAAAGTTTTTTTAAAAAGTGTTTATAGATATGCTTATAGATAGGCTGTATTTATAGAAGTGTTTATAGATAGGTAGAGAAAAACAATCTAGGAAAGTAGATACCAAAACATCTTTAATGGTTATTTCTACACAGTGTGGGTGTATGTGAATGAATTTTTAACATTTTATTTACCTGTGTTTTCTGACATTTCTATTAGAAATATTTAAAATGTGTGCAAAAAGAATAACATGAAAAATTGCATTATAGGTTTAATTTTTTCTTCATATGTACACATAATTACATACCTGTAAAGAGTAATTAATCAATTCTGCATGTTTTCAAAAATAATGGGCAATATTTTTGTTTGTTAAAAAAGAAAACAAAGCCTTCCTATAAGCTACTATTTAAAAAAAGAAAATGCATAAGAACAATCTGATAGTTGGGTATAAAAAGAATATCTATTGTGTATCAAATGCCTACTGTATACCAGGCACTTTTTGCAAATTACCTCCAGGTCTTGCAACAACCCTGCATGATGGTGTTGGCTTTCACTCATGCAAATGTCACAGAGAAGAACTCAAGACATTTCCCAGTCCTGGCCCTGCTCCATGTCTGGGTTTTAATCCGTCTCCCTGAGAGCTATCATCATATTCATTGATCTTCTAAACATAATAATCTTCTCTAGTGCTTGATTTTTCTTGATGACATGTCCAGAGTACACAAGATAAAGTCTCACCTTGGTTACTTCAGGAATTGTTTTTATTTCAAGACTAATTTGTTTGTTCTTCTGGAATTCCATGGTATAAACTCAATAGTCTTCTCCAATACCACACTTTGAATGCATCAATTCTTTTTTTTGGGGGGGGGGCATCACTGCCTCTGGTGGTCGTGGGTGCTACCCAGTGCTGCTCCTGAGAGCCGCCGCTGGATTTGAACCACCAAGCCCGAAGGCCGCAGTCCCGCACTCAACTTCTTATGCCACCGGGGCTCAGCCGTGAATGCATAAATTCTTGTACCTTCCTTTATCACTAACCAGTTTTTTTTTTTTTGCAGTCGAGGTATGTTAAAGATGTACAGTGATAAATGGCGTCCTCCACGTTTTATAAAGAAAATTTTTTTGTCGGGCACAGAGACGTTAACTAACCTGTGCAAGACTGCGTGGCATGTGAATAGCTGAATTGGGGTTTGAGCAAATACCCGACTCTCTAGTTTGTCCCACTCACCTGGCGGCCTTCCTCTAGTCCACATGGAGGCGTGCAGGATCAGTGAGGTAGGAACTTGGACATGATGTCTGTACTGATGATTACCATGTGTCCGGGCATTTTATTATACTTCAGATCTGAAAAATCAAATGGTTCTCATCTATGCAACCTTTTTGTCCTAAAAAGCCTGGATGTTAACTATTATTCAATTAATTATGTTAAAACCCTACTTAATAAATCAACCAACATTTATAGGTGGCCCACCATGTGCTAGATGCACTGTCTTTGTCTATGAACTGTTTCATTATGTTTTCACAACAGCCCTGGGAGATAGATATTGTTTTGATCCTCATTGTGCAGAGGTGGATGTTGAGACATGGAGAAAGCCCACCTTCTCTAGGATCTCCCCGCTCACGAGGGTTAGAGCTGGTTTGGGGAGTCAGGCCATCTGTTTCACCTCCTCAGGACGCCATGCTGAATGAGTTCCCGAGTTTGGTGTAAACAGTTCGTGAGCTTGACTGAAAATGGAAAAGTTGGAGGCAGTGGATCTGGGGAAGAGGGAAGATGGTTGCCAACCACACTTGGTTACCACTGTCATAGGCAGTGACATCAAAATGAGAGTCTGTAACTTTTCTGTGGTAGTGTTTCATCAGAAATGTGTTACTCTTTATAAAAATATAACGATAGCCACAACAACAAAAGTATTTTGTTAAGCCCAGCTCCATGCATCACTATACTTACAAGGCTCAAACTGTACATAGATGTCCTTTTTGAGCCATCTAAGAATCTCTAGTGAGCACTGTCACAATTTCCCAATGACCGAAGCTCATCGATCACACCCCTTACAAGCGCACACAGTTGTTCTTGTAGCTGCAGGTGCTTTTATAGTCGCTGATTTTGTCAAGTTTTCTAGTCTTTTAGTTACAGTATTGTAGAAATTACTATTTGAGAACTTGCCTAATATACTCATGTATAATCCAAGTTTTTCAGCACTTTTAAATGTAGTTTTTGTGGTAGAATTAGATGCCTTGGCTGATACACGGGTTGAGTCATACTCGAGTATATTCGGTATATTAGTAACATTTCTGAGAACTAACATTTCTGAGAGGAGAAGGAGCAAAAGAAAAAAACTTCCTCTCAGTTACGAATAATGTTGGGACACGCCATGTTCTAATTCAAGGTAGGAAGATTTCACCAAACAGTTTTGGTGTCAGTTTTAATGTATCATATATATTTGTGTATAAGCCAAGTTTTCCAGCACATTTTTACTGCAGTTTTTATGTTAAAATTAGGTGCCTCGACTGATATTTGGGTCAGCTTATACTTGAGTATGCACAGTAGTCTAAGGAATGATTCATTTAAATAGTTCACCATTATCATCATTAGATAGTATGCTATGATTAAGATTGATGTTAAACTTTACTGAGATCCATGGGGATTGGGCGCGGGGAGACACACCAGCCCTACTGAATCCACTTAGAGTCTCTGCAGAAAGAAGGCCTAGCAACTTCCTTCCCAAATAAAAACCAGCATTGGGATCCCTCTGGAGCATAATTGTCTGAGACCAATATGGCGAGCATGAGTCATTTTGGTGGCTTGTTGAAGAAAGCGTCCGCTCCCCGTGGGATGCGCAGGACTGCCAAGCTTCTCCCCGGCTGCAGCCTAAGCTGCGCAGGCTAATTCTGGAGGAGGGAGGATGGTTTGTGCTGAATTCTAAAGAGTGTCTGAATCCGTTAGGGTTTTCTCTAAACAACAGCTGGCCAATTCCTAATTCATAAATTGGTGACTGCACGTACAGAGCATTTGCTAGAGACTCTCTCAGAACACAACAATGACAACACCCCTCCCCCCTCAACTCGCTGCCATGAGTCCATTCTGATTCACAGAAATCGTGTGGGGCAGGGTAGAAACGCCTCTGTGAGTTTCCGATCCTGGGGATTGAAAACCTTGTCTTTCTCCTGGAGACCTTGTGTGTGGTCTCGAAGTTCTGATCTTTTGCCTAGCAGCCCAACTCCAAACCACTGCAGCACCAGGGCCCGGCTCTCTAGAACGGCCGCAATATGCCAGCTTCCAGCAGAAACTGGATCGAGAACTGTTTAGGGAAGGCGAGTTAAGGAACACAGTCTCCCTGTCTTTGGACAGGTTTCATTCCATCTGTGGGTCACAGTGGACTATGAGGAGGAGAAATTTCTAGCCATATCACCTTCTCTAAGAGCCCTTGTGGCCCAGCAGTTAGATACTTGCCTGTTAACCGAAAGGCTGAGGTTTGAACCACCCAGCAGCTTCATAGCAGAGAACCTTGAGTATTCCGCCTTTGTAAAGATTACAGTCTAGAAAACCCTTTAGAGCAGTTCTGTCCTTTAGGGTCACAAGTCAGTTGTGATGTTTATGTGATAGCCATACCAGAGAGATTCTCAAAATGATTAATTTTCCATTTCTGCTATTAAATGATTCCATAGCTACCATAATAAAATTTGGGCAATTCTGCCAGTGTTATAAAAGGATGTGCTCTTTTGTTTGTTTTAAGTTATCTTCTGCTTTGCTTCAAGTGCAGCCCTAGAACCTTTACTTGGTAGACCCTCCCTCCTTGTGCTGTATTTCTGAAGCACTACCCAGGGTGCCAGATGAGAAGGGTGAAACTGAGTAGAAGGAGCACGATATGTTTAGTGCCCTAGCCTGTGCCAGCCTCCCCTCTCAGAAGGTCATCTCATTTGGTTCTACAGTGATACTGTTGGCAAAGATGACCTCCTTTTGAAAAACGAGGAACAAGTCTCACAATAGTCAGAGTAGCTTGACTAAAATCACACAGCCAGTCAGTGTTAGATGATTGATTTCAATAAAGTCCTGCTAGGTTCCAAAGTTCATGACCTTTCCATTAACGCTTCGCAGAGTCCCTGGTCTCTGTCATTTGTTCCTTTATTTGTACTTGTATGTATTCATTCAAAAACTCAGTCATTTAGTCAACCATCAAACCCTTCTGAATTACCAGCTGTGTGGCGGGCACTGTGCTGGACCCAGAAGATAAGGAAAGAACAAGTCTAAGCCTCCCCCCTTAACAGACCGATGGAGGAGTAGATCACAATGCCATTCCTTAAATGATTATTTTTAAACTTCTGCTAGTAAATGTCTCTGTAGCCCCTGTAATAAAGATATAATGTTTAAAGTGTGGTATATTAAAGGCATGCATCGCTGTACAGCTCTCTCTCTCTCTGTGTCAGTGTTGGTACAAGCTGGTTGGGGGCCGCTCATTCTCTTTCTCTGAGTGACATTAACATAAACCTCCTCAAATAAATCCACACTGATGAAACAGCTGAAGCATTTCGATAGTACAGCATGTCCAGCCGTGATGATGGAGTCAGGGGATGGCTTGAACCTTGGCTTTGAAGGAGGAAATAGACATAGGGCTTAACATGCGTGCCAAGTATCTTCTCCAACACATCTCCTCAACACCCTCTGTAACACCAACCACAAATGGCATTCCACATTTTCTGATTTTAGCCCCCAGAACTAGACGGGCCCTGACATACTAAAGAGAGCATCTCTCAACCTGCCAAGCCTGCCCAACTTCATCACACAGCAAGCTTGAGGCTTCCCACTCCTCTCAGATCCCATCACTTCCTAGAGTGACTCACGAAACTCTGGAACATACTACACCAATGACAAAATGTCACTATATCAAAAGGGAGACACATTGCAGGAATAGAGGGAGGGAGGGAGGGAGAGAGAGAGAGAGAGAGAGAGACAGACAGACAGAAAGAGTGAGAGAATCTGAGGGGGTCTTGAATGCAGACCCTCCATAACCAAAGAGGTCCCACTGCTGTCTGAGTCTCCACATCAAGAGTTGCTTGTGGCATTCCATTATACAAGCACGACTGATTAAAGGATACCCTCTATGCACTTGAACGAAATCTCTAGCGCCCCTTCTTCCCCTGGAACTGACTGATAGCACACGGTGGTCTTGCTGGGTAGGACCAGGTAGGAACTCTTTTAGAAGTGACAAAGGTTTCCAGTCACTGGGAGAATTCAGAGGGATTGGAGGTCACTTTCCAGGAACCAGGACCAAAGGCCAGATTGGGGGGTCACGTTCGTTGGACACATACCTGCGTGGCCCGTGCTGTGTTAAGTCAATGGTAGGGACAAAGTCTGAAGGCTCCATGGAGCAGGTCTGCGTCGCCAAAGAGGTCAATACATTTGCTTGATTGCAGTCCAAGTGCCACAGGCAAGAGAGAGAGGTTGGTGAGATCCTGGGTGAAAGAAGGCTCGTGGCTCCTGCTTGAGTCATTTGCCAGGGATCGTGAACATTGGGTCCCAAGGGTAGCGTTGCGACTGGTGTTTTGTTTTCTTCATTGCTTCCTCTGTTTGGGCAGTGGAGTAGATTCTTGTTTGTTTCATTCCTAGATCAGCGATCATGAAAACCCACAGTGAGGTGATAGAGGCTGATATTATTATAAGAGCAGGAGGGGGGAACCTGGTAACTCTCTGCAGCGAGCAAAGCGTCACCTCCTCGAAGTCTGTATGTTGCCTTAGTTTGCCACAGAGTTCCAGCGAATGGGACAGCAAATGCCACGTCGGTTCCAAAAGAAAAATCAGAGAAACCACTCCCACCCCCACCCAAATGCTCCACTTCTGTGCCCTCTGGAGCGGGCTGTTGTGAGCGCTCCACCTCCTGTCATTAATTCTCAGCATCTATCGATAGCTTTCCCCCCAGAGAGCTGCATTTTCCCGCTGACAAAAACCAGTTAATCCGCAGTGACATTTCTCCATCATAAATAGCAGGGAGTTTTAAATCATTTTGTAAGTGCCAAAGCTTTCTTCACCCAGTGGGGCCACAGCGGTTTGAGCAAAGCTATTTGGGTTCTCAAACAGATCGATTGGCAAGTATTCCACTCAGCTCTTCAAAGAGAACTGCTGATTTTAGCACATTAGGGAGTTCCACAAGGATGGACATTTTAATATTTCTCTTCTGTCAAGAGTTTCCATGGCACCAAAGTTTTGGTGTAATTTCTGTTGACACTTACAAGTAGCTTCGATGATCTCTCAAAGTGTTGTGGTTTTCAAGAATTAGCAGACAGACATCAGTTTAGAGGCTGGAGGGAGGAGAGAGGGGGAAGAGGCTAATGGTGTTGGGAATGTTACATTTGGAAATATTACATTGGTGAGGGCTGCACAGCTGTCCATAAGTTTTACATCTGAACCGGCAGCATGTACAACTGAATTGGCCAAAGTTTTGATAGTTATAAGGGGGCTCGCAAAGCTCATGGGAACGTGCTGTCCTCTTTTAATTCAATGTTCCCTGTAACTCTTGGAAGCCCCTCTTGTATTGACAACAGTGACCCCCACACAAAGGAGCAGCAGCCGAGTTCTGCCGATGTACAACCTCATGGGATTTGGTTGCTTGGTTTGGGGGGTTAGGCAAGGACATGGTTATAGGACCCATCCCCGTTCTCTGCCCAACGTCTGAGTTCTCCTCTCTGATTCTGTTTTGACCCCGTCTCTCTCCCTGACCGCTGGGCCTTGATCATGAACTGCTGAGTGAAGGGAGTTATTAATAAAACGTCGAGAGAAAACATCATCTATGCAGTGAGACGATTAAATTTTGGGAGTGTTGATTAGGTTCCTCAGCACTGCTTTAAAAATATCTATCATAGGGAGCTCTTCTCGGCTAAATGTGACCTTCCACCATCATCATTCTGGCTTCTGTGACATCAGATTTCCTTGACGGTGCATCATTGTTCCCTAGTCCTGGAGAGAAGGAAGATACTGAGTTCATGCTTGCTTTTAAATGTTGTAGGCACGTCAACAAGTGTGTTTTGAAACGTCCCCAGTAAGGTAGTCGGTGCAAATGTTGGGAGAGGGAGCACCAATCCACCCTGACTGTCTTGATTCTGGGGAGAAGTGGGTCTTGAGTGGATTTGCTTGTTTTTTTTTAATAGCTTGATTGAGATCTAATTGCATTTCATAACATATATTCATTTAAAATGTACCCGGTGGGTTTTTTGTCTATTCACAGAATTATGTAACCAGCACCCTTCTCTATCTTTAGAGTTTTTTTCCATTCCCACTTCATCCCAGTTCCAGAAACCATCCATCTGCTTTCTTTTGCCAGGGCTTTGCCTGGTTTGGACGCTCCATGTAAATGGAATCACACAACATGGAACTTTCGGTCTAGCTTCTTTTACTTGGCATGATGTTTTCCTATCTTAGCAGAGGTCAGCACTCCCCTTCTCCCTCCTGTGTTGGTGAATTATGCGCTACTACAGGACCATGAGGGCACCTTGGTGGCGTAGCGATAACAATTGAGCGCTTACCCACAAGGTTAGCAGTTCGAAAACACACCTGCTCCTCGGGAGAAAGAAGAGGCTTTCTACTTCCCGACAGAGTTACAGTCTCAGACTCCTACAGGGCAATTCTATCCCGTCCCACAGAGTCGAAATGAGTCAGAATCAGCCCAATGGCAGTCTTTTTGTGAGTCTGACTGTAGTACATTCTCTTTATCCATTCATAAGTTGATGGGCACTTGAGTTGTTACATGCTAGCTATTGTGAGTAATAACATAAATACTTGTTGACAAGACTTTGTGTGGGCAGAGGTTTTCAGTTCTCTGAAGTACAGTACCTAGGAGTGGAACTGCAGGGTAACACAATAACTCTCCCTCGTGTGTCAATTGATCGTGCTATGTGTTACTCTGATTCTGCTGTGTTGCTTTCCTCTTTCAAGTCCTAGCAGGGCCATCTATGGTGCTCAGGTTTCATGGAGCTTTTTGACTAAGAGAGACTAGAAAGAAAAGCCTGAACACTGACTTCTGAAAACTAACCAACAAAACCCCAATGTTTCCCAATACAAGTTTAACTGATACAATGCTTAGGATGGAAGGCACTCAAAACAAGCACAGTGACCATAAATGCGCAATCAAGGATATCAGAAATGGTGAAGATTATGTGGGTCACTTGAAGTTATGTTCTGTTGTACCTAGGGTGCTGTGTGTGGGAGCCGACTCCTCAGCAGTTACCAATCCCTATCCAGAAGAATGTCCGCTGGTGGCACAGTGGTTTTGTGTTGGGCCACTAACCACAGAGTCGGCAGTTCTAAACCACCAGACTCTCTAGTCCTGAAAGGAGCTGCAGTCTCAGAAACCCACAGAGGCAGGTCTGCTTTGTTCTCTAGACTTGCTGCAGGTCAGAATCAACTTGATGACAGAGAGTTTGGGACTTTTTTTTTTTTTTAACGTATGCCTTCTCCACTGGTCAAATCCTACTCCCTCTTGGGAAGTCCTACCTATGCTTGATGCCACTTTGTGAAACCGTCATATTTATCCTGCATTGGACTTGCTCTGCCCCCTTTCATGGTTCTGGAGCTCATTTCTTTCCCAGTGGCCACACGGATGACTGTTGGTCACTTACTGTAATCATACCTCTGTTGTCTTGGCCCACTGATTGTCTTGAGGGTCGGACTGTGAAGTGGAGTCACCATTAGGTCCCATGGGGTGCACATAGCCGACCTCCTCAGGCTTCTCTATTGGCATGAGGCGTGGGTCAGAAATGCCCCCATGGCCCATCCTCCTTTACTCCTTCTGACACCAACCCTTCCTTCCATGCCATGCTACATCTTAGCTGGGACTGAAAATTCGTTGCAATGGCCACACTGAATTCACAGATACACTCGTGATTAAGGGAATTCATTAGGGAAGTAAATAGGTTACTACAAGTTAGAATCAGCAAACGGCAGGACTGCAGTCATTGATCTACAGCTGCACCTCTCCTCAGCCAGCAGCCCACTCTCTCTGCTCTACAGGCCCTCGGCCAGCTGGTTCCTTGGCTTGTGCTTCTGTGGGCTAGGGAGCCTGTCCACAGTCTCTCTGTTTCACAGTCTCAGAGTCTTGGCCAGATGAGAACAAGGTACCCTATCATCTGAGCCCTGCACCTCTGAGTCTCCAAGCATAAGGTCTTGGCAGCTTCCACCACTTCCGACAGATCTTGGGCGTGCTCTGCCAATGGTCTTAGGATTTCTGTGTCCCAGATGACTCTTAGACACCAAGGAATGGCTTTGATGGAGGTGTGGATTTTGTCTTTTAGCCAGGCATCCCCCAAGGCCAACGAGCCTTTCACTAGGATAGTCTTACGAATGCCCCTAAGGAGACAAAGCATGTGACTTGGTTTAAAGCCTCACCTTAATCCAGTCACCAAGAACTCCCTCTAAAATGTGATCCTGGCCACAGGCATGTAGTACAGAATCGTCATCCGCCGCCTGAGGAATTGTGGTTAGAAGAGCCGCATGAATTGACTCTTTCACCAAGAACGCACTAGGCAGGGAAGGAGTCCCTCCTATAGTCTGCATTCGGGGTTTGACTCTCAGCTCTGTGCTTGATACGGTCTCGGGGAGATCTCCTTTAACCTCCCCTCGTCAGTGAAATCGAGGTAACGAGAGTGAGCAGGACAGTGAAATGTGATAACCTCAGGAAAGTGTCCTGCCGAACACACAGTAGGTACTCAGGAAACACTCAATTAAATAGGCTGTGACCCAATTGACTCCGTTTATTTTGGTCCTGCCTTTTCCAGGCCAGAGGTGAAGGATGGTGTAGAAAATCCTAATTATTTAGTGGTTAGTTTCTGGTTTTTTAATTAAGGAAGGCTGCAATATTTTACATTTTTCACAGCAATATGCCTGAAAGCCTGGCAGAATACGTCCCTGCAGGGAACCTGGTGCTGCAAACCCTGGGTGTGTGGGTTGGCGGCTGTGAGCTGTGAACGGTGAAAGACACGTTCGAGAAGCAGTGGGCGCCTCTCATTTCCCAGCAGCAGGTTTCCACGCAGAGAAGGTCAGGGCTGCACAGGCGAATGCCCAATTCTTCTCTGCTCTCCGGAGCTCCAATCCACACGGGCCAGGACATGGTCTGCCTCTTCCGAGTCTGTGACTGTGAGTGTACGGAGAGAGACATCGTTATTGTTTAACTTGTCCTCATTGGTAAACAGAATTTGCCACAATGCCCTTGCAAGTCTGACCGCTTTCCCTTGTCGCAGTGCTGATCAGGATTGTGTGGGAGCTCTTCAGAAGCACAGAGTCCCTGGCCGGGCCTCCGATGGGGCTTCATGAAGTGTGCGGTAGGCTTGGGTCTTGGCAGCTTTCATCAGCTGCTTGAGCTGCCTGTCCCCAGTGAAAAGCAGCTTTGTGCTAGACCATCCAAGCCATCTTTTAAGCCCTGGAAACCCCACACAACTGGTCGGGTGACAGGCAGACTCTGAGGGGGATGGCACGTTTCAATGCTGCTCAGGAAATCTATTACCGTGCTGAAAAATTTGGCTGACTGCCACACTGGTGGCTTTAAAGGGAACGGCCAAATGGGGTTTTGCAGTTTCATGGAAGGGGATGTTTACTCTGCAATCAGGGGACCAAGCTAATGAGCACACAGGCCACTCTGATTAGGGAAGGAGGCGATTAGAGGAATGAATTCAGGGTGGGTGCTCATTGCCAGGGGTCACCTCTGGTTCCTATTCCTGGAGACCACGCATTTGAGTAGGCAGAATGTCAAGTTCAGTAAGCCTAAGGTCAAGTTCAGAGAGGCTCTTCAAGAAAAGGAAGAACAGGTTGATGTGACAGAGCCAGAACTCCGTGTCACTTTAAAACAGGGACCTTTTTTAAGGAACCCTGGTGGCACAGCAGTTAAAGCACTCAACTGCTAACTAAAATGTCAGCAGTTTGAATCCTGCAGTCACTCCAATGGGGGAACGATGTGGCAGTCTGCTTCCATACAGATCGCTCCAGCCTTGGAAGCCCTAAGGGGGCAGTTCTACTCTGTCCTGTCAGGTTTCTGCAAGCCAGAATTGTCTACCTGGAAGTGGGTTTCGGGGTCCTTTTAAAAACATCAGTGGGATCAGGTCGCCCTTTTGTTGAAAATCCCCATGGATTCCCAGTGTTCTCAGAGCACAATCCCAGCTCCCTTGATCGCACCCTGCTTGTCATCACCTCAGGACTTTGCAGTTCTCTCTTCCAAGCTTCCCACACAGGCTGTCAGGCTGCTTCTCATTGGTCAGGTGCTCGCGCCCACACCATCTCAGTGAAGCCGTCCCTGTGCACCGATGGAAAATAACACCTCCCAGCATCACCCAAAAGGTGTAAACCTGTTTTACCTTTGGTTTCTCCAAGAATCGATCATGGCATGGAGACCCTCGTTTCCTGACACACTTAGGTACTGATTACTTTGCTTGTGTTTTCTCTCCTGCCTCTGTCAGAATTCAGACTCGGTGTGTCCTGTGCTGTTCTCTATTCCAGGCTGCTGCAAGAGGAACGCTGGCCACAGAGTGGGGACCCCGTAGTTGCGAGTTGAGTCAAGTCACCATTGAGCGAAGGGAGGTGGTGGAGCTAGGCTGAGCAGCTTGAGCCGAGAGGGCCAGGCTTCCAAACGGAGACTTCAGCAGTTTGGGCTCAGCGGCACAGCAAACGCAGGGAGAGCTCCACCGCCCAGGGTGCGGGAGGATGTCACCCAGTGCCACCAGAGCCAGGGCGGCCAAGAAGAGCGCTCTGCCAGCCCCCACCTCCTGAGACCCGAGGCCAAAGGGGAGAATGTGCCCACCTGAGTAGAAGTCACCCTACCCCACCCGCACTTTAGGTGCCCGGGGACAGGGAACTGGGCAGTCTTTTTCTGACACTTCAGAAAGACCCAGCGTGCATTTAACAAGATGTAGAAAGCCAGCGAGGTAGGACTCGCAGAAATGTTGTCTCAGACCTTCTGCCCAATAGGATGGAAGAGCATCCTTTCAAGATGTAAGGTGTTTAATGTGGGGCTTTCAGAAAGGCGGCATGGTGAATAATTTGTGGTGGAGCATGCCCACATGGAAAGCACATATCCTCCTCGCCAGACGTCCCAAGGTTCTCCCTCCTTCGTCCCAGCACTGCCTTCCCTGGGACCCGTTGGAGAAGACAGAGATGTTCTTGGCTGAGATCCTGTGGGACTTCTCTGTTCCAGCACATCATCGGTTAGTGACTACCAACTATCTCGCCCATCTTGCAACAACTCAGAGGACTGTTATGTGTCTCTCTATCCCTGTTGTCCTGCATGGTGCATTGGCCACCCTAAACCAGAGCTCCATCCATCACATCCACTCAGACATCAGCGAAGCTGTAGAACAGAGTAGAATGGACCTCCTTTCCCGCCCACCCCACCCCCCCCCCCACAGGATGTCCAAGGTTGTAAAATGTGTGGCTTGCCACATTTTTATCCTGAGGAGTGACTGGTGGATTTGAACCACCAACCTTTTGATTAGTGCTTTAACCACTCTGCTACCAGGGATCTGTGTCTGACCTACAATAAGTACTTAATAACTGCTTGGTGAGCACACAATTACATGCATGTGCATGTTACAGGAAGAATAGATTTCTGCTTTGTTCATAAAACCAAGGCACAGTCCCAGAGGCACAGGAAATCTGCTGTACCAAGCCAGTGCGTGGCTTGGAAACCTGTGAACTGTTGGGGGGGGGGGGGGTCCCAAGGGCTACGGGGTTTGGATGGGAAGACAAAAGTTCAGCCCAAGGAGGTGTTAGCTTGTCACCTAGAGCTTTTCTCCAAGATTTACTTGCCTACAGAAAAGGAATGTGTGTGTGTGTGTGTGTGTGTGTGTGTGTATGGTGGGGAGGGGAGTGGGAACCTCTCAACACAGGGTCATTGTCTTCGATGGTTTGCAGATCCCCTTCACCTTGAACTCACTAATGATATGGTAACATCATGCCAGCAGAAGCTATGCTGCCAGGGCTCTGAAAGAGGCGAGTTTTGCTCCAGCCTGAGCAGCACGGCTGGCTTTGCAGCCCCAGAATGGCAAGGCTTCTGCAAAGCTGTGTCTTGCAGGGATTGCTCGCTGTCTTGGGAGAAGCACAAATTGGCCTGGACTGGTTGAGGGAGGCACACAGAGAGAGGCAGAGAGTTTGCCTCCCGCACCCCCTCCCCACAGCCCCTGCTTTGCAGAGCTGTTGTAACCACATGGAGCAGACTTTCAGAGCTAATGGGCACCACGTGCAGAAGGCTGCATAGCAACAAGGGAGGGTGGGTAGGGAGCCCTCCATTCCTGTCTTCTTATATTGTTGGTCACAGATGGCATCTCCCCATCCGATTTATGTTGTCCTTTAGTGTAATGTGGTCTATGATTTTGCCTTATGAGGGCTGATAGAATGACTACAGGACCAAGCCCTTTACTGGAAATCCTTCCACTTAACCCTCCAGATATCCCCATCAAAACTCACAGCCGTCCAATCCATTCTGGCTCAGTGATGGTCAATCTGTATGCGAGCAGGCTGCCTCCTCTCTCTCCCTTGGAGTTCAAGGCAGCCCATGTGCCAGGGCTTCTTCGGGAGCTCTAATAAGCAGATTTTAGGAAGGAGCCCTAAGAAGCCCTCATAGCATAGTGGTTATGTCTTATGTGGCTAACTGGAAGGTCAGCAGTGGGGAACCACCGGCCATTTCCTCAGGAGAAAGCAGGGTCTTTCTATGCCTGTGAAGAGTTACAGTCTCAGAAACCCACAGGGGAAGTCCTGCCTTGTCCTACTGGGTCTCTATGAGTTGACTCACTGGCAGTGGGTGAATGAGAGGTAGTGCTATGGGTTAGGCATTGGGCCGTGAACTGGAAGGTGGTGGATGGCTCAATCCCACCAACCACGCCTCAGGAGAAAGTTGTGGCTCTCTGCTCCAATAAAGATTTACAGCCATGGAAACCCTATATGGGCTAGTGGATTTTAAAAAAGATTATCCTGGGAGTTCCCTGGGGCAGTGCAGTGGGGGTATCATTCTAGAATTCTCACGCTCCATGCAGTAGACCCTAGTTTGATTGACGCCTAGTTAACACACCTTCTGTTTTGTTGCCTCCCATCCGTCAGTAGAAGCTTGTGTGCTTCTCTGATATTGAACATGTTTCAGAAGTGCTTACTCACTAAGACGGACTAGAAAGAACAGCTTGGCAATATGCTTCCAAGAACCAGCTAATGAAAAACCTATGGACTCCAGTGGGGGGTCTGTAAGCAATCGTGTAGGTGGAGGATTATGCGGCACTTTGTTCCAGCATCATGCAGTCAGGTACTGATGATAGATGCTAATTGCAACAACACTCACTCACTCACACACACACACACACTCACTCACTCACACACACTGTCATCTGGCATAGTGGTTAGAAGCTGGGCTGCTGTCTGCAAGGTCAGCAGTTTGAAACCATCAGCTGCTCCTCAGGAGAAAAACAGAGCCTTTGACTCCCATGAACAGTTAGAGACTCAGAAACTCACAGGGGACAGGTCTACCCTGTCCTGCAGGGTCCCTGTGAGCAGCAGTGCTACTGTGCTCATTGTCACTCGAAGCTAAGCATATTGCTTTCTAAAGTGGCCCACGTAAGTCGATGAAGAGCCAGATTTTGAACCCAAGATACTCAAAGGCATATGCAAGTTGTAAACCAGCCTGCTCTTCTTCAGACTTCTTTGGCAATAGTGGTCATTCTGATAGCTTTGTCCTCTTTGTCCTTGCGCGCGTGGAGGAGAGGACGAGCCAAAATCATGGTCATGGAGGATGTGCCAACTGGAACCTGGTGGGCCTGGGGGTCTTGTGGGGTCGTCAGCTGCACTTGTGGCAACTGGGGAGGCTCTGATAGACGGCCAGAGGGCATCGAGTCCACACACCGACCACCTGGGAGCCACCACCTGGTCTTTCCTCAGCCGTGACTGGGCAGCATGAGGGAGAAAAACTGGAACATGGGATGCACAAATGGCTTGTTGAGGGATGTATTGGGAGGACATCCAGGGAGAGAGAGGTTGGCAAGAGAGTGAGCATGAATCCACACCCAGAAACGAAGGCAGCCGTGGGTAGGAGGTCCAGGATGCAGAGATGACAAGATGGCCCTTGAAGTGGCTCAGCCAGAGAGAAAAGGCAGCAGTGCCAGGAATAGAATGGAAAATCAGTAGGAAATTTCATCGTTGAATTAGAAAATCTGAAATGAGAGCAGCATTGGAAGGAAAAGAGGAGGCTTTGGGAATTAAAAAAAAAATCTTGTGATTCTTAAACCTGCTGTTAAGAGCATGACCCCAGTTCTAGATGTTGAATCGAGGTGTGTGCTTTTAGCAGAATTGTTGGGAGAGAAACATAGCAACCAATGTTGGTCGCATTTTGATAGAGAATTGAACCAATTTTAAAAGAAAAGAAAAAATAAGAGAGGAAAAAGTAGGACAGTTTGGAACAAGCCAGGATGGGAGGCTCAGAGTTCAGCCTAGAGTCTCCACTTATGATTTGAAATGTACTTTTCACACACACACACACACACAAACACACTTCACACACATGTGCACACACACACAAGTACACATGCACACACATACACACACACTTATAATTTGTAATGTGCTTCACACATACACATGACTGGGCGACAGAAAATTATCTCTTATCTGCTTTTCCTAAGTCAAACTGAATTTGCCTCCAAAGGGAGGTTTATACTAAAAAATAGTATGTGGGGTGGCACTTTTATTTTAACAGCTATATCAATGTATCATTCAGATATCATAAAACCCACTCATTAAAAGTATACAATATCAAAGTTTTTTTTTAGGAGATGTGCAGTCACCTCTACAATTTTTTTGAGAACTTTTTTCTGACCACCCATATAAAGAAATCCCGTAATCCATTAGCAACAACTCACCACTCACCACCAGTCCTCCCAGCCCTACACTACCACCGTTCTACTGTCTACGGATTTGCCAGTTTTATAGACATGGAATCATGTACTATGCAGCCCTTTGTGATGGGATTCTCTCACTTAAAAACATATTTTCCAGGCTTTTCCATCTTGTTGAACATATTAGCCTTCCATCTCTCTGTATATCTGTGTAATAGTCCAGTGTAGAGATAGACTGCACTTGGTTTATCCATGCATCCATTGTTCAATTTTTGAGTTGTTTCCACCTTTTGGCGATTGTGAATAACATCGCTACTCCTGTTGGTGTTCAATTTTTTGTGGGGAAGTCCCTTTTGATTTCTCACAGGTAAGTAGCTAGAAGTGTACTTGCTGGACTCTAGGCTATGGAGTCCTGGTGGTGTAGTGGGTTTGCACATTGGGTGGTTAACCTGAAGGTCAATAGTTTGAAACTACCAGCTGTTGTTTTGTGCCTGTGAGAAAGGGGAGGCTTTCTACTCCCAAAGAGTCGAGTCTCAGAAATCCACAGAGGTGACGCTCCCCTGCCCTCTACGCTCTCTGTGAGTCAGAATCAACTAGATAGCCGCGAGTTTGAGCTTTTTGAGTAATGAGTGTGAAAGTAGAATTTCATAATAAGTATGCTTACTCTTCCACAAGGCTAAGACAGAAATGCTATGTCATTTTGAGGGGCGATTCATGAAAAATTAATAATGTCACTGAGTTCTTTGTTAGCACATATTTAATAATTGCATGTAGTTCACAGGGCTTTTAAATTTGAATATACTATGTTAAAATAGTACTTTAGAACTTCTATTGTACTTACCTGGCTGATACAAATGCTGCATAATTATTGGGTTTAGACTCTTCCCCTGATTTTTCTATAAGAGAAATAAATAATTATCCAGCTAGTTTTTCTCTTTTCCCTCCTACTGGTCCTTTCCCCTCCTCATCACTAACCATTTTTGTTCTCCTCTCTTCTCCCCTTCCCTCTTCTTCTCCGCTCTTTTCCTTTTTTTCTGGTGTTATTGCTGAAAGGTTTGAGAATCACGTCCTTGTTTACCTTGTCTGCGGACTTAGTTAACATCCCATCATTGTAGAACAGTTCTTGAGTCATCTACAGCTCTTTGGATACGTGTATGTGACTGACGTAAAATTTAATGATAATGGTGACTTCATTTGTTCGTAAAAATGTATTTACAGGGCTGAGCCCTGGTGGTGTAGTGGTTGTGTTCAGGACTGCGGCCCACAGGGTTGGTGGTTCAAATCCAGCAGCAGCTCTCCAGGAGCAAAGCTGGGCTTCCTACTCCCACCAGGGCAGTGATGCCCCCCCAAAATGTATTTACAGCCTTTACATAGTTTTAAATTGTTGTGAAGAACAGAATTGGCTCTTCCATCTCAAAAGTTTGCCAACTCACCCCTGTTCTAGAAAATGAGATCCTTTACGTAATAAGTGGTTCACAGAATTCTCCTGTGAGCCCAGTAGAAAACAACTTACCATGCGCGCAGAGTGGGCAAGTAGGGAGGAAGCCCTTGGGAGTTTCTGAGCAGGAGAACGCTCTGTTCTGAGCACTCTGGGGGAGGTTGGGAAGCCAGCCCTGAGTACAGTGACTTATTGGGCTGCTGTGGGTGGGCAGACTGCAGGAAGGGTATTCAGTCCCTTAGAGGGAAGAGCTGATCTACAGTTGGGAGGGGAGGGGGGCTCCTCTATGCCCCCGGAGAACTTGAATCAAGGGAGGAGCATTTGGTCATTGCACTGTGGAACCACAAAGGTTTCGAGGCTCTGTATTTTAAAAGACTTAATTCGAATTGTACTACCCTCGGTTTTACTATTGCTTCTGTTGGATTAAAACATTCTTATATTGTTTATTTCTGCAAATTCAGGGCAGAGGAAATCCCCCTGGCACATTCCTGCACAACTTCTTGACTCAGGTTCTTTGTGCTTTTGGATTTAACCATTTCGGCTTACACTTGGTTTATAAAATGATACTCTATAATTTGATTAGATCTCTTTAAGAAGTGATATTGTTTTCTGATCAATGGTTTCCTAAAGGCTAATACATGACCTCTGATAGGAGAAACAGTAAAAGTCTTTCACTGCTCTCTCCTGAAGAGCAAATTATTCTTTGAATCATTGCTTATGTCTAACAATTCTCTTAACATCTTTCAAATGTCAAGGTCTTTCCAGATTAAAAAAAAAATCTTTGAATAACTCAACCAAGGAGCTCTCTGCAAAACTCAATTTCTGATGGTGATTAGATATGTCACAGAAATCTGCTTAGTGATGATGGAGCACGTATTTTTCAGCCAAGATTTACTTGAGTCCACCCATTTAACACTTTCACCTATAGAAACCACTACATTGCCATCAATTACTCTGTGGACCCAAGAACCCAACTGGGTTTTAGCATTTTCCACAGAGCCTATACATGATGGCTATCAAGAAGTATTACAAGGATCTTCCTCACAAATGATAATTCACTCATTCACAAACAAATACTCTGCCTTGTCCTTTAGTAGGCCTGCTGACAGAAAAATGATAACATTAGTAATGAAAAGGCTGTTCTTTTGCTGAATTCCAAACTTTTGAGAGCCAGTGCCAGAAAGGACTATCTCTCACTTGAGAAAGTTATTAACCATTACTTTTTCCAACCCAGAGGTAGGTCATCAGTGAAGCTCTGTGGACGTGTGATACTTATGACTGGATGGTATAGCGGTGGTATCTCTGACAGAGAATTCCACAACTAGATGGGGACAGTTAGCTAGATGATGAGCTCCTGGAGATAGAGATTGTGGTCTGTTGCTTTTGTGTCTTCAGCATCGACCACAGTCCTGCCATACAGTCTTGGATATTTATTGCCTGCTAAAGAAATTTGGGGACTGAGATAGTATAGAATTTGTATTTCCATTTTGTATTTCCTTTTTTGAGAGCAATTATTTTCCCTTTGCTTCCAAAAAATCCATGAGCTCTAAAGCAATAGTTTATAATTAAGAATATATTCTAGAATCCCTCAAGGGTGGAGGGGAGAGAAAGAGAGAGAGAGGGAGGGAGGGAGGGAGGGAGAGAGAGAGAGAGAGAGAGAGAGAGAGAGAGACTGATTCAGTTAGTTTAGAGGGGGAACCCCTACTATCAGTATATTTTAGAAGCTTTCTTGTGTGATAGTCATACATACCAAGGATTTGGGGCCCTGGACTAATAGGAAAGACCCCCCTCAAAGAACTGAACTTGGAAGGTCAAGACCAGGTGTATTAGGATCTATAGTTGGTCAAGGTTGGTTGGGGACTTGCTGATGTTTAAAAACTATTTCTGAATGAGGTGGAAATTGAATCTTCTAGAACCAGTTTCCAAAGTTTTCCCTCACTTTTCCTCCTTTTCATCCCTGATTTCTTTGGATATACCTTGGCGGCAGACTGATAGATTAGTCCAGGAACTGGACATTGAAAGATTTGGATTCCTATACATCCTTTTATCTGAACCTGTCTGCCTAACATCTTGGGACTTCTGTTTTCTCATTGGTGAAACAAAAGTTCTGAGTTTCAGGACTTTTCTTGTTTTAAGTACAGCTGGTAAATGTGGCCTTTTATGCCAATCCTGCCCAAATGAAACTGTGATGTTTGTGGTGCTCAACCTGGAGGGAGAATTAAGAAAATGAGTTGCAAATGTGTTTGACCCATGGATGGATGGATGGATTGTGATACGAGATATAAGAGTCCCCAATAAAGTGATTTTTAAAAAGAAAATGAGTCTGTCACTGCTCATGCCGTGGTGACTTGCATATTGCGATGATGCTGGGCACTCTGCCACTGGTATTTCAAATGCTATCAAGGCACACCTGGTAGACAGCTGTCAGCAGAGCATCCAGACTAAGGCCGATTGGGAGAAAGGAAAAGTCAGTCCACTTCAGTGTGGTTAGCTACTGAAAACCTTCTGAATAGCAGCAGAGTTCATTTACTGCTAGAAGATGAATTCCTCAGGCATGAAAGCTTGGGTGGGCCAGAGCTGCCTCCTCAAGGCAGAGACAGTTTATGAGAATGAGGTTATGTTTGTGATGCCAATTAAGTAGGAGACAGCACCCTCTCTCAAGACTGACAGAAGGGGAGTCTCCATGGAGTGTGGCCTGCGTCACCTGTTATCTTCCAAGAGTTGAAAGGAGCTAAAAGTGAGCAGAGGGGGAGGAACCTCAATATATCTAGGAAAAAGATAAAAGAGTTGGCCGTGTCCTTTGGGCATGGGTTCTCTGTTCCGAGAACCTCCTCGATCCTGCTGAAGGCTGATGCCAAGACATTGATGGCGATCTCCCAGGAATGTTGGGCTCACAGATGTCAAAAAGAGACAAGGATATTCCCCCAGAGCTAACAGAGAAATCAGGTCCTACAGCTGACACCTGAATTCAGACTTCAAGGCTCCTAAACTGTGAGAGAACACATTTCCTTTTGTTAATACCCCAAACAAAACAAAGCAAAAACACCCATATGAGACTAAAGTGTCAGCAATTATTTTAAGACAAAGATGAGAATGCATAAGGGACCAGGAAAACTAGATGAATGGAAACAAAGCAACCAGAATTGAAATAGTGGTATGTTTGTTTGTTTAAAAAAAACAGTTTTATTAGCACTTTGTCCACATGACATATAATTCAAAAATTCCACCATATCATGAAGAGATGTACAATCATCACCACATTCAATTCCAGGATATATTTTTATTCCTTTTACTCATTGTTGATCATGTAATTATATTTTTTCTAATTGTGCCAGAAATATACACAACAAAACATTCTCCAATTTGGCAACTTCTACATGTCTAATGCCCATGCTTTTTAAAGTGCATACTCTATGTCAATGAACAATTTGTGTAGAAATTTCTGAATGGGAATCTAAAACGCTGTGTGAAACCTTTACCAAAACACAATACAATATTGTCCTTTGAAGGAAAGAAAAGTAGATACAACCTTACTACATGGATCGAGCCAACCTTTGGGACCTTTACTTGCTGAAATGGTACCAATCAAAATGAGAAGGAACAGCTGCAAAAAATCCATTTACAACCAGAACATGGAATGTACAAAGTGAGTCTAGAAAGGTTAGAAATCATCAAAAATGAAATGGAATACATAAAGATACCATAGTGATCAGTGAGCTGAAATCTACCTGGATTGGCCATTTTGAATCTGACCATTGTCGTTTACTATGTCAGGAAGGACAGACCGGGGAGGCATGGTCCCCAAATAGAAATGATGAAGAATCTGAAGAATGCTACCAAATTCTTCAATCTGAAATTGAGCAAACATGTAATCAAAAAAATTTGACAGCAACTAGCGATGACAACACAAAAGTTCCAAACAAAGTGGAAGAATCCATGAAAAAATGGTCTTGATGATAGACATGATACTGGAGATCATATGATAGAATTTTGTAAGATCACCAACTTATCATTGAAAATCATTTTCAATAGCACAATTAGCAACTCTAACCCTGAACGTTGCCAGATAGAATACACAGGAGTCAAATACACTTTACCGGCAGGAAGAGATGATGTAGAAACTCAGTATCATCTACCAAACCATCGCTAGAGGCCAACTGTGAAATACACTATCAATTGCTCATATGCAAGTTCATGTTGAAGCTGAAGAAAGTGAAAATAAGTCCACGAGAGGCAAAATACAAGATTGAATGTGTCCTACCTAATTTTAGAGGTCATCTCAAGGACAGACATGACATATTGAATAACTAATGACTGAATACTAGACCTAATGTGAGATGATAGCAAAGATATAAGAAGAAAGTAAAAGTTCATTTAAAAATACTGCAAAGGAAGAAAAGACTAAAAGGGATGTCTGAAACTTGCTTTTGCCCAGAGAGAAACCAAAGCAAATGGAAGAAATGATGAAGTGAAAGAACTGAGGTTGTTACATAATTCCATGTCAACTGGAAGATATATAAAGATGTAGGAATGTTAAACCTGCCAAATCAAGTTACAGCCTGATGGAGCCTCCTTGTGGGCATGGTCTTTTTATAAGACGGGCTCTGGGACTCCCACTCTCTCTCTGCCTTCATCTTTCCGGCTGCCTGTTCCTGATTGCTGCCAGAGTCAGATCGATTGGAACCACACCAGACTTTGCACCCACCAGCCTGTGATCTGTATCATTGTATGTGACTGCGTGAGTCTGAAGAGGGCTGTATGGACTAGTATTGTACTTAAAGACTTGAGTTGGACTGGCTGGAACATTATATGTATATATATGTATTTATATATATGTATATAATTACTTTTTGGTATAAAACTCTTTCTGATACAGAGATGAGTGTCTCTGTATTTTTTTCTGTAGTCAACCCAGCCTAACACATAACACAAGAACTAAAGAGGAAATTTCACAAAAGGCAGTTCAAGAAGACAAAGTAAAGCATCATAATGAAATCTGAAAAGACCTGGAGTTAAGAAAGCTGAAAGTGAAGAACATGCTCATCATTTCTCAAGTTGAAAGAACTGAAGAAAAAAGCTCTCAGGTTGAAATATTGCAGGTTCTTATGGGTAAAATATTAAACAGTACAGAGAGCAAATGTATTAAATGTCCTCTTACAATGCATCACACCCAAGTAGTTAATATACTGAGCATAATAAAAGGACTTGTTTATTAGCCAGTGAACAAACTTACATGGAAGGCAAGCACCTGGAATGTCTATGGATAGTTGTTTTGTTTTCCAAAATAAACATTAAAAAAAAAACAATGATGGAAGGAAGTGTTAGGCTGGGTTGTCTAGAGAAACAAAATCAGTGAAATTCATCAACCTCTAAGAAATAAGTTTATATCAAGAAGTAATTCCATATCAAGAAGGTCTTCCACCCAGTCCAGTTCAAGTCCATGTGTGTAGTCATAGCCTAGGCTCTCTTCAGACTCACGTAACTGCAGGTTGATGATGCATACAGGTGAAATAGAATGCAGGAAGATCACAGGCCAGTAGGTGCAAAGCTGCATGGATTCAAGGTCAAACGTGAAAACGTGACAGGGTGCTGACAGCTCTCAGGGCCAGGTAGCCCACATGCCACGCCCCCCCATCCCCCCCACTGAGGCAAGCACAGACAGAGTCCCAGGAAGCAGGAAACTGAAAGGTCAGACAGAGAGGAGTAATTTCCTATTTTCTCCCTGAATAGAAGGCTACATTTCAAAGGAGGTTCATACTACTGTGATCTGATTGACAGCTTGGAATTTATACTGTCATATAAATTCAGGTTGATATAAAATCATCAAACCCCCCAAAAAGAAGTACACAGAGTCACTTTGCCCAAAGGGACTAGTCAACATTCAGCCATTTCAAAAGATAGCATATGATCCACAGCCTATCATATTTAAGGAAGAAGTTCAAACTACATTGAAAGCATTATTGACAAACAAGGCCCTAAGAATTGATGGAATAATCACTGAAATGTTTCAACAAACTGATGTGATAGTGGAAGCATTCATTTATCTATACAAAGAAATTCAGGCAAACCCACTAGAAAAGATCCATATTTGTGGCCATTCCAAAGAAAGATGGAATGCAGAAATTATCAAATAATATACTTAATAACACGTACAAGTAAAATTTTGATGAAGATAATTCAAAACAAGTTGCAGAAATATACTGATAGGGAGCTTCAAGCTAGATTTAGAAGAAGCGGTAGACTGAAATATATTATTGCTGATGTCAGATGGATCTTTGCTGAAAGAGATTTCTGTTCGGGAAGATGGATTTCTAACCATGGAGACATAGCACCTCTAAAACACTAGCCTTTACTTCTGTGAGGTATTCTGTAGCGCCCATCTGAATACTCCTGAACCCTGTGGGGAAAGCACTATTCTTACCTCCATTTTCTAGATCAGCTCAAAGAGTTTGAATAATCTGTCCAGGGTTACCCTGTGTGTATGCTGCATTGCCAGGATTTGAATGGAGTCCAGACTCTAGATAAGGTGCTCCTTTCCAACTCTGTAAACATGTGTACTGCACTTCACAGTTTACAATACACAGCAACCCTGTCAAGTAAACTGTGAATGTTGTACTGGCTGACATTAGTAATACTAGCCCCTATAAACACTCTGAGAAAAAATTATAGATATACACACTGTGAACTCTCAGAGTTCCTCACTCAGTTAGTAATGAAGGTGGTTGTTGAAGCATCTCAGTCCTGACAGGGGTCTCCAGTTTCCAGAGCTCAGGGTCTATCAGCATGCTGTCAGGTGTCTTGTCGGCTGCAATGTCTCCCAGGGAATGTTGGCTCTCCTCAATACAGGGCTCTGGCTGATAGAAGTGCTGTCATCTTCACCCTATGATTTCCAAAGCCACTCTGGGCCAGAATAGCCAGTGTCAAAAAGGGACAAAGAGTAGCATGTGATGTAGGAGGTTTTGATGGACCAGCCTGCAAGTAGGACATATTTCTTCCCCCATTGGGTGAGGGGTACTATGGCTACTTCCAACATGAAAGTCTGGAGAATTTAGTCCAGCTCTGTACTCAGGAATGAAGGGAATTGAGGTTGATGAACAATTGGTCCAATTTCCCCCCACAGTAATAATGATGATGATGAAAATATCTGCATGACTAAAGATTGCGCTATGGTTGGCACTCACCATTTTATCAATAAATTCTCACCATTTTCTTTGAATAGGTACTATTTCTTTTTTAAAATAATTGTACTGGGGGCTCGTACAACTCTTATCACAACCCATACATATATCCATTGAGTCAAGCATATTTGTACATTTGTTGGAACAGGTACAACTTCTTACCATTGTATAAATGGAGAGGCATTGAGAGAAATGAAGGACTTCATTTCATATCATAAAGATAGACAGTAAGCCACAAAGCTCTAATGCAAACCCAGGTCTTTCTGACTCTGGAGTCAGTCTTCATAATCACTCAATAGGTTTGCGTCCTCTCAGGAGAAGCTGGGAGAGTGGGGTCCAGCCTCACTTTTGTGGTTGATAGTACAACATAGGACGTGAATTATCTAGTTTAGTTTAAAATGTCCAGGAGGTGTAGGTCATCTCCTCTCTCCTATTCAAGACCCAGATCATGAAAGTTAAGTCTGGTGTGAGGTTTGATAGAATTACTTAGTTTACTTCTAATTGGACATATTTGTCCTAAACCCTGCATCCATATTAAAACACATGTAAAATGTTCTTTCCCTGATTATTCCTGGCACATTTGAGCTGCGGCTGCAGTTGGGTAGGCTGGCAGGGGATGTGGATGCCTGCCTGTTTATGGATGCTTAAGGCAGTGCTCGTCAAGCTCGAGCATACCAGTGGATCACCTCGGAGCTCGTTAAAATGCACCTATTCCCGCCTTAGCTGATTTTAGCATTTTTGTTTATATCTGTCATTTCATTTATCATGTTCTACAGCAGTGTGCTAGGCTGGGTTGACTGGAGAAGCAGATCCAATGACACTCAAACATGCGTATAAAGCTTTATATCAAGAAGTCATTATAGGTCAAGAAAGCATCCCAGCCCAGTCCATCGCAAGTCCCCACATCGAATACTAGTCCATCAGCCCCTCTTCAGACTGACAAAGCCACATGTAGTGATGCAGGAGGCAGGAACACCACCGTCTGGTGGGTGCAAGTCCCTTGAATCCAATGGTGGTGGGCACATCGCCAGGGCTGCGCAGGTTTCCCCGTGATATCGACAGGAGGATGAAGTCAGAGAGGGGGGAGGTTCCCAGGAGGACCCGTCTCAGGAGAAGGTCACACCCACACGGAGCCACCATTAGACTGTGACACCATTGACAGGCTAGACTCCACCCTTCCGTCTCAAGCTGACATGAAGTTATGCCACTACCACAAGCAACGAAAGTACAATGTCAGTAGTCTCAAGTGGATGACCAGTTTCACAAGAACTGAAGCCATTTATACTTGGAGGAGGGAGTTATGCTTTGAGCCAGCAGGTCATTGGTTTGAATCCACCAACTACCACTCAGGAGAAAGATGTAAAAAGTGAGACGTCTCAGAAACCCCAAAGGCGATGTTAATGAGTCAGGATTAGAGACTGTTCTGTTAAGAGTCCTGGGTATGTATGGGCTGCTGACCACAAGACGAGCAGTTCAAAACCACCAGCTCCTCTAAGACACAGTGCGATAGTTCTACCCTGTCCAATAGAGTTGCTGGGACTCAGAATCAACTTTATGGCGGTGTGTTCATGAGGTGGTATATAATCAACAAGATTAGATTGTATCGTGAGTCAGTCTCTTTCGAGATAGAAAAGCAATTAAACAAACAGAGACAGAGAGACTTACCTACTACCATGAAGGAAGAGCCAGGAAGAAAGCAAATTTTGGTCCTGAGACCCCTGCACTGAGATCCAGAAAAGGTTTGATGGCAAGACACATGGAGATTTCCAAGGAGTCTTGGGCCACAGCTGTGGAGAAGGGACAAGGACAATCCCTAGATCCAACAGAGAGAGAAGACTTTTCCAAAGAGCCCGAATTAGGACTTACAGCTACCTGAACTGTAGGAGAATAAATTTCTGTTTGTTAAAGCCATTCACTTGTGGAGTTTCTGTTATAACACTAGATAATCAAGATAGGGTTCCATTAATGATCTGTGCTAATTCCATGTTTTTAAAATGAATGACTAGTGACTTCACATTCAAGTATGGAGAGTGGCCTCAGGGACTCCTGTTTAGGCAAAGTCAAAGGCATTACTTCTCTACATGAAAGCTGTGAGCTGACCAGACATGTGGCTTGTGAATCCTTCATTGAACATACAGCAGTGCTCTAGGACACAAAACCAGAGGGTAAAGAGATAACTAGAAAAACCCTTGGCTTAAGTTAATTTGAAAAGAAGGATCTGGTAAACACCAGCCAAGGCTGATTAATTGAAGTTCCTCTTTGACTATTTTTCCTGTAAGTACTGGGTCTTTCAACTACTGTGACTACTTTTTGTAGCCCAAACTTAGAAGTCAAAAACAAAACTTGAAAACACACATTCTTTTCCAAACAAACCCACATTGTATTTTTATCCTTCCACAAAATTCCCTGTTTTCTCCAAGGAATCAGAATCTCCAAAGGCCACAGTTGTCTGAAAACAGGATGGTTTCAGCTCACATCGTAATAAGCATGAGGGACTCTAGTTCTATTTATCTATCTATCTATCTATCTATCTATCTATCTATCTATCTATCTATCCATCTATCTATCATCTACCTACCTACCTACCTACCTACCTACCTAGTCACTATGAGGAATAAAGAGGCCATGGCTGCCTAGAAGAGAGAAGTAGTTTAGAGGTCCAAATGACTTTCAGGTAAGACCTATTGGTAGAGGGTGATTCATAAAGAGAAGGTCAAAACAGGGAAGGAGAAAAAGGTGGAGTCTCCATGGAGTTGTGGGCTAAGACAACTGTAGGCTCCAAGACCCCCGCTACAAATCTAAGAGGAACTCTAATGTTTCTTCCCAGGAAGGCACACGCTGGCAACCTTTTGTTTATGATTTCCATGAGTTCAAGGTGTCCCCAATCCAGGAAGCCTGGGAGTTGAGATGTGAATGCTAGGGTATAGGTGCGATGGGGCCGAATTTAAAGTCTACCTCTGCTTCTCTCCCATGGGCCCCAAATGCAATTTCACACGTGTAATGGTCAGGGGCGTGGTTTTGCCTGTTCCTTTACATGTTACTTAGGTTCCCCAGAGAAAGCCTCTTCGCCTCTCCAAAAACCAAGACAATCATCAGAATCCATCAGAGACGTCAACTGCTGTGATTGGTGTGCTGCCGAGGGTCGCTGCCTTAGTTCTGCTTCTTTAACGAGATTAGAATTTTCACCGTCGCAGGCATGGGTACCGTGTTCCCTATTGAAAGCAACCCACATACTCTATTCGTTATTCTGCCTGCCTGCAGTACTGCCAACAGATGAATGCCAATCACCTGGGAGAGAGGAGTTCGCAGGACTGGTAGAAGGAACATTTCCTTTCAGCCTTGCCAACGTTAGAATTTGCAGTTGAAAACAAACAAACAAGCAAACAAAACCACACCTGGAGGGGGGAGGGGAGAGAGTGCCGTTTATATCCTAGAAAATCAGAAAATCACTAGAAAATCAGAGTTGACTGTCAGTGAGAGACCACCTACTTGCCAGGGTTTCTAATTTCAAGAAAGAAGCAACATCCCTCGAAGCCCGACCTGCTCTTCCCGCCTGGGAAGGAGCTGGCAGAAGGTCTAGGTCCCTCTTGGGCCTTGTGGAGAGTGGTGAGTTTGTTGTCTGAGTTGCAGCTGGGACAGGGAGCTTGGCTGTGTACAGTCATTCGGTGCCAGGGGGCATCTCGTATCTATCCTGGAAAATTCCGGCTTTGTGGAAAAAGGATGAGCTCAGTAAAACACTTCAGAATCTTGGGAGATCTTTCTCAAGTAGAGGGCAGGGGAGGAGGATGTTGGAGGAGGACGGGACACAAAGCTTAGGTTTTGTGCAGCGATTAAATGGTTTCCCTTATCTAGAAACAAATAAATCCGTTGAAGGGTCAGCTTGAAAGAATTGTCAGTTTGACATTTCGGCTGCCAGCCATCTATTTCGGAGCACGGATGCCACCGTGGTTTGGCTGCTAACTGAAATGTCAACGGTGACAAGTTCCCGGTTACTCCCAGGGAGAAAGAAGGGGCCATTTGCTCCCTTAAAGAGTATGACCTTGGAGGCCGTGGGGGCCAGTTCTGCTTTGTTTGATGAGCTGGAGTTGAGGAGTCAGCAGTGGGTTTGGTGACTGGGTTTGACCTCCATCTGCCCTTGTTAGCACCCTGTCTCCTTCTGGGTAATGACCTCTGCCTTGGTACTGTTGTCTGCCGGGCTGATAAATCAGTACTCAGTGACATCTTCCCCAGCACAACAATCACAGCAGTTGACATCTCTGATGGATTCTGATGATTGTCTTAGTCTTTGGAGAGGCGAAGAGGCTTTCTCTGGGGAACCTAAGTAACATGTAACATGTAACATGCCCCCAGTCAAGGGGCAAGCTTGTGACTCCCTCTGTGAAATTTTAACATTTTCAGTAAACAAACGGTGCCTAAGGGAAGAAAGATGGCGTTCATTTCCAACACGAGGCTGTCTTGTTTTCTAGTGCAGCCATAACCAAACACCAAGACGCGGGAGGTTTTTAAGAACAGAAATCTGTTTTGCGACAGTTCTACAGGGTAAAAACCCAAATCGTCTGAGCCATGCTGATTTTTTCTAGGGGCTTTGAGAGAGGAAATATTTCATGGCTCTCCCCTGGTCTCTGGTGATTTCTAGCCATCCTTTGCATTTCTTTGCTGTGTGGCCTCCGAATCACTTGTGCCTGGCCTCCTGGATGCTTCCCCCAAGGTAGGTGCCACCTAAAAAGGCGTAGGACCACCCTCCGTGAGTATGATTGAACAGATAACTTCTTCAAAGAAAGTCTTCCTGAAACACTTTCACTTGTACCAGCGTTAGGACGTGAACAACTTTAAAGGGGAGGAGGAGTGGAATGGTGTGTGTGTGTGTGTGTGTGTGTGTGTGTGTGTGTGTGTAACTCATTTGTAACACAGGACAATTAGCTGAGAATCTTAGACTTCCGGCCCAAGAAAGCAATATTCCTTAAGAGTCTTTAAAACCCTCCCAATGATCTGAGTGTGCAGTAGCATGAGGACCTCTGCCCAGGAGGCTGCTTCCCTGCCAATCTTACCTGGTTGCTGTGTCTGACCCACTCATGAGTTTTCTCACGGTTACCATGAAGGCTGGACAGCCTTCCTCCAACTCCCCAGTTTATTTAAAGTCATCAAAGTTGGATTTGTTTTCTAAAAGATGACCCCCCCCCCATATGAAAGTAAATAAGCAACTGTGTGCATATGTTTTGCCCTGAACCCAAGGAGAGTAAGCTGCCTTGCCAATCAAACCAGAACGAATGGGTTTGTCAGCTTAAAGCTAACCAATATTCTTTACATCGTAACAGAAAAAAGCCAAATCCACTCATGGAAGATAAACCCATTATTCCACTAACACAGAGGCTGGGGATTGTCATGGTGTTAGGCGGGGAAATGAAGGCTCCCTGGAAGGCTTGAGCAAGAAAATCTTCGAAGCACCAGCACACTCCTCTCCCCTTTTCTAGACCTGCTGGAGAGAGTCACCTGTTCCCAAATAGCCGCTTTCTGGCACCAAACGTGTAAATCACACACTTCGCAGGCGTTTTTCAAGGAAGGCTGGCAACCAGAGGGCTCTCTAGACCTTCAAAGAAGATCTGTGTACCCTAGAGTTTCCAATTGATTTTGTAGAAGAGGAAGTCGTGTTTGGGAGAATGAGGGCGAGAGGGGGCCGGTGAAAACAGGACAGTTTCCAAAACCCAGACTTCATTCTGGTTGTGTGGCAAACCAGAGAAGAGTCCCTTTGGCTCGATGCTTCTCCCCTTGGGGGTGGGGGGCACCACCAAGTTTCAGGCTTCTGAAGAGAGGTGTCAAGGCGTCTCTGTAGCTTTTGTGGGAGAAGCAAGACTTTGTAATTTGGTGAGGCTTCCTGTGAATCACTGAGCAGCATTCATAGTTGCATCGCCTTTCATCCCAGTCAGATCTTGAAGCAGAGGGGTCTTGACAGGCAATAACTGCCCTCTTTATTGGGTGCTAAGGGAGAAGAACTAAGCCTGGCTGTGAAACGATTCCCATATGTCCTGCCCCTGGAGATCACGGTCCAGTGCATTGCTGCCTCCATTGGCCACTTTCAGAAGTCGATCAGAAGTGAGAAAGGCAATTGCCACTTTAAAACTGTCAGGTCTCTTTCACTCACAGACAATAACTCTGAAGTCACTAGGCTTCCTGATAACATCTATGACATAGAGATGTAAAATCCCAGGCTCTCCTTTTCTTTTTCTTTTTTAAAAATCATTTTATTGGAGGTTCATACAACTCTTATCACAATCCATCCATCCATCCACTGTATGCCAAGCACATATTTGTTGCCATCACCATTCTCAAAACATTTTCTATTTAAGACTTTGGTATCAGCTTCTCATTTTCTTCTCTCTCCTTCAGGAACCCTTGATAGTTGATAAATTATTTTTTCCATGTCTTACACTGCCTGATGTCTTCCTTCACCCACTTTTCTGTTATCCACCCCCAGGAAGGGGGTTATATGTAGATCATTGTGATCGGTTCCCCACTTCTCCCCCCACCTTCCTCTTCCCATTTAGGTGTCACTACTCTCATTATTGGTCCTCAGGGGGCTATCTGTTTTAGATTCTGTGTGTTTCCAGCTCTTATCTGTACCAGTATACATGTTCGGGACTAGCCAGATTTGTATGGGAGGGTTGGGATCATGATAGTGGTAGATGGGGGTGGGGGCGGGGGTAGAGGAAACATTAAAGAACCAGAGGAAAGTGAGGATCTCTCAGTTGGAAGTACACAAGAGAGCATCAGTGCTGGAAGGCATATGCAACACTACTTTCTCCTCCAGGATACCCCTCAAGCTGAACATAAGCAAAACCATCTCTTGAATTCTTCCTGAGACATGCTCCTCTCATCTAAGGATGGCTAGGTTCACAACACATCATCTTCTCAGCGTCTTCACCACTACCATGTCTCAAGTCCAATCCTAACCAATCCTTGCCTGACCAGGTAATAAGCAACTTCCTAAGTGGCTCTCTGGAATGACTTTTTGAAATACCCACTAAGACCAGACGCCATTGTGTTGATTCTGACGCATGCAAATCCCACAGGTATCAGAGTAGAACTGTGCCCAGCCGAGTTTTCAGGGACTGAATTTTCAGAAATATGTTGACAAGCCTTTATTCTGAGTGCTGCTTGGTGAACTCAAGCCTACAGCCTTTCTGTTAGCAGCAAAGTGTGTGAACAGTTTGCACTTTACCCATTTGCACCCTTGGGAGACTCCTCGAACCTTTTGATTTCTTCATATGGGATGTTTTTTATGTCATTCCACAACCCATCTGGTCCTTGGTCAATAGCATTCATTATTTCAAATCCATTACTGAGATGATCTCTGAAGTCAGGTGGGACATACTCAAGGTTTTACCTCTTGTGGACTTGGTTTAGTCTTTTTCAGATTCATCTTGAACTTGTATATAGGGAGTTGATGGTCTATTCAAAGTTGGCCTGTGGTCTTGAGCTTCTCTATTGCCTCTTTCCAATGTAGAGGATTTCATTCCTGTAGACTCCAACTTAGGATCTCATCATATACAGTCACCATTTATTTTGTTGTAAAAGGTATTGATACTGAAAAGGTTGTTGATCTTGCACTGATGATAATTGGTGTCTGGGATGGGAAATTGGAAGCAAAAAACAACAACAACAACCAGAAATTGGAAAATTGGGCTTTGGTGATAGAAAGGACACTAGAGATAACAAAAACAGTTGCAGCAGTACATAGAAGGGGAGCTGCTGGAAATGTATGCCAGTGTGGCAGTCACCTCATCTGGGGCCAATGTGAGGATTAAGAGGGTAGGGGTGGAGTCTCGCCTGTCAATCTGGAGAGCCAATGAAACCTCTGTGTGGGCATGGCCTTCTGAAAATTCTGGGAAATGTGATAATTCTTTCTTGGAGGTGGAGACACTATTTCTCTTGGTTCACTACCTTGGAGATTTTCTACTGATAACACTTGCTGGGAGACGTTGCAGCTGACAAGACACATGGCAGCATGCCGATAGACCCTGAGCCCTAGAAACTGGAGGAGCCATGGGAGACCCCTGCCAGCGCTGAGATGTGTCTACCACAACTGGATATACAAGACTGCACTCACTGCCCTGTGATTGTCCTGGTATCATTGTATGTGCTTTATGAGTCTGAAGAGGACTTGATAGATTGAAATCAGACATATGGACTAATAGCAGAATGATTGCCTTGGACTGTACTGGGTTGGGATGTTTTCTCGATATACAATTGCTCCTGTTTATAGAGCTCTTTCTTATATGCATAAGAGTTTCTGTGGATTTGTTTCTATAGTCTACCTGGACTAACACAGTCAGATTCAGAACAGGATGTGAAACAAGGCATATCTTTGCTGATATTAAATAGGTCTTGGCTGAAAGCAGAGGATATGTTTACTTGTGTTTTATTAATTATGCAAAGGCTCATGTGGGACCTATACATGAACTGAGGTAGTTGTTCTAACAGAACAAGGGAATATTGCATGTTTTAAAACTAGGAAAGGTATGTATGTATCCAGGTTATATCCTCTCTCTGTACTTATTAAATCTGTATGCTGAGCAGGTCAGCCAAGAGGTCAGAGAGCATTGATATCAGAATTGGAGGAAGACTTATTAACAACTTGTGATATGTATACGACACAACTATGCTTGCTGAAAGCGAGGAAGACTTGAAACACTTGCTGATGAAAATCAAAGACTATAATCTATGAATTGCAGCTCACTAGAAAACAAAAATCCTAACATCTGGACCAATAAATAACATGATATGGAGAAGATATGAAAGCTTTCAAGTATTGCATTTTGCTCGAGCAGACAATCAATGCCCAGGGAAGCTGTGGTAAATAGCAATAGAAGTAGACTATCTTGCTGAGCTCCGGTGGTGTAGTGGCTGTGTGCGGGGCTGCAACCCACTGGGCTAGTGGTTCAAATCCAGCAGCAGCTCCCCAGGAGCAAGGCTGAGCCTCCAACTCCCACCAGAGGGCAGTGATGCCGAAAAAAAGAAGTAGAATATCTTACCTCTTCTGGCTTTCAAGCCAGTGATTCAAATTACCTGTGCTCCATCCTTCTTTACCTATTCAGACACCACCTGCGCCTCCCACAGCACTCTGCTTCTGTGTTGAGCTCAATACTTCATTGTAATGGCTACACTGAACTCTTGACCAAAAGGGTTTATTGGGGACGTTTCAGAACAGTGTAAACAGCAACATAACCAGCAACTAAGCCTCTCTCTGGACCACAGTCTCTCGGTCACGTGTTCCCATGACCTTTGCGTCCATGGGTCAGGAAGCCTGCCCCCTGTCACTCTGTCTCCCAGTCCCACAGTGTTGGGCCAGATGAGCAGAAGGCACCTCATAGTCTCTACTGCTCCTCTGGGTCTCCATGCTATAGTGTCTAGTATGTCTGGTCCTTGCAGCCTCCACCACTTCAGACAGAGATCTTGATTGGATGTATTCCTCCAAGGACCTTGGGGCTTTTCTCTCTGCTGCTGCTTCAAAGTTGGTTCATTCTTATAGCCAGGGGTATGGGAATAAATACTGACCAGTCCCCTCTACTATTGTTATACGCTGCCTATTGACATAGTCCCACCCAATCATTTGTCAGGGGTTATAGAGACTTGGGTAGAAGAGCCATATTAAGAAATTTCCTTCCATCGTAGGAGCAGCAGGCAAGAAATCAAAGGACATACTGCATCGTGCAAACCTACTGCACAAGACCTCCTTAAAGTGTTGAAAAGTAAGGATGTCACTTACAGTGCGCCTATTCCAAGCAAGGGTAATTTCAACCACTTCGTGAGCATGTGAAATCTGGACATTGTCCCTTACCAATAGGACAATGAGTAAGAAGAACGGATGTCTTTCAAAATGCTGGCAAAAAAAAAAAAATGCAAGTACTGTGAATTGTGAAGAATGAGTAAGTCTGTCTTGGAAGAAGTCAATCCGAGTGGCTTCTTAAAAGTTAGGGTTTTGAAACTTTGTCTCAAGTTATGGCAGACATGTTATTAGGAGAGATCAGTCCCCTGGCAAAGGCCCACGTTTTTGGTAATGTACAAGATCGGTGGAAAGGAGGAAGGCACTTTGGGAAGATGAATTGACCGGACTTAAACATCGCACTGATGGTCCAGATGACACAGGACTGGGCAGTGTTTTGTTCTGTTGTACCCAAGGTTGTTATGAGTCAGAACTGACTGGGCGCCATCTAGTCACAACTCAGTTAAATATCTCTTGCTAACTTCCCGATCTCCGAAAACTGAAGCTCAAATTCCTTCTGGAGACAGAGGATCCAATTCTCTTTCTACTGTTGCTTCCCTCATTAACTAATTCCCTCTTTTCATCATATTCCAACAACACTAGGTTTTTTGCTCCCTGAAACACACCAGTCTCATTTCTACATCAAAACCTTAGTAACTGGCGTTGCCGCTGCTTAGAATCTCTTCCCCAGGCCATCCATGCCTACCTGTTAGCTCAGATGAACCCAGTATAGCCTTCTATTTTATCTTTTTCATATAACTTATCACACTTGTGTCCTACTCAAATGTCTCTCCCCAGTAGAATCTTAATGCCATGAAAGGATTTTCTAAAAGAAAATGATTCATCCTGTGTCTCCAGTGCTTAAAATAGTGCCTAGCACAGAGTCTTGACAATGGTTCACAAATAAAGCCAACATTCAATGTTGAGTGCCATGTCTCAATTTGTAACTTTGTTAATAAGCAAATTAATTCTCTTTGAGAGAAGTAAAAAGCCATTATTGTAGCCCCTACAAGACCCAATTGACTTGTGGAAGAGTTTCAGTGTGAGGTCACTTTTAGAGAAATATTACTCTGTCCTCAAAACCAATGAAGATGAAGTTAGAATCTCTATTGCCATCTGAAGTAAAAATCCCAGAGCACTGTTAAAACTTTTAAAATATCTTATTTCTCCATCTTATTCTTTCTTAGTTTTTTCAAGACTGGAGGATTGTGACCTACTAATTCTTACTTTCCTTTTTCTCCATTTACATTGCCAATATTAATAATAATAACAACACTCTAACAAGGCTATATTCTATCTGCACAAACACATATTAAAATTACTTAACCTTTATTTAAAATTACAGTAAAACTGGTATTGAATAGCTACATACTCACAAAATAAAAGTGCATGAAAATGGAGACACACAATTTTAGTACTTGCTGTTGTATTGCTGTGGCCATATTTTTGATGTTTGTGATGCTGCAGAACCAGTAGACTGCCCTGGATGCAAACCTTCACATGATCTTGAATCAGTAATGTGACACTCTTGGAGCTTTGCTTTCTTCATCCACGAGACAGAGTTACTATGAGGAGAATTTGATGAGATCGTATATGTCAAGCTCTTTACACACCATTCTGAACTTCTGGGAGCCCTCTGTGTCAGTCTGGGTAGACTAGAGAAACAAATTCATGGAGACACTCATATGTATATAGGGGAGAGGTTTATATAAAAGAGGAATTAAATATTGAGAAAGCCTCCCAACCCAGTCTAGTCCAAGGTCAAAGTCCTATATTAGCCCATATGTCTGATATCAATCTATAAAGTCCTCTTCAGACTCACGAAACACATGCAGATGCCACATGCAGAATGACCACAAGCCAGTGGGTAGAGAGTCTTTGAATCCAGTGGTGGTGTAAGCATCTGGCAGCACTGGCAGGAGTCTCCATGGGGCTGCTCCTTAGGGAGGCCTCCCAGGGAGATAGCCTTGTCAATTGGGTCCCAGGCAGTGAGCATCGCCAGTGGAAAGTCTCCAAGGGCGTGAGCAGAGAGAAAGGAGAGGTGCCTTCCACCTTTGAGAAGGAAAAATCTGGATTTCTCAGAATTCTCAGGGGGAAGATCAAGCCCACACAGAGGTCTCATTGGCTATCTTTGGATTGACAGGCTAGACTCCACCCCTATACTCTTAATCCTCAAATTGACACCAGATTAGATGACTACCACATCCTCCATAAAGATTCATTGTAACCAAAATTATTTTTGCCCACAAGTTGAATTCTGCTGCCCAAACATATTGGTATTAACCAGGGACTCCACAATCACAAAGCTTTCCTCCAGCCTCCATCTCTGCCACCATCCCCCAGGGCCCACATCAGATAGACACTTCCCGCCTTCTTCTTTCCAACCTGACAATTTCAACTTCATGATTATACTGATCTGCACAGACTATGGTAGCTTATGCTGTAGTGGGAATAAAACATTTGGGATCTGGGCATTCGGGAAAGGGAGCCGTTGTTCACAGCCCTTCTTGGAGATGGTCTGGCTCAGTGAGAAGTACCCATTCGTTTCCTGCTGTGGGGAGAGGGGAGAGCAGAGATTCTCCCGCACACTGTGTGTTTCCTCCCAACCCCCCACCCCACCACTTCCTTGCATTAGCCAATGTGGATGAGGAACTGGGGCTGATGCTTCACCTGGATGGCTTGGAGAGTCCATTGAGGAAATGCAGGTGAGTGGTCCCCAAACTCTTAGCTCTTTGAACTGAAATAGGAGCACATAGAGCCTTTTGTGCAGTTTTATGCTGGTTTTTTCCCCCTCCTGAGTCACTGCACCAAACAATTAAAAAGCCAATTTGTCTTTAATATCCTGCTGCTTTAAAAAAATCCTTCTTTCTCCCTCGCCACACGCCGACCCCTGCCAGCCGTCAGTTATTTTTATAATAAACCTGAACTCTCTTTACTCAAAAGCTTGAACATGGTGGTGCCCCTCACTAACCAGGTTCATATCCAAACTCTTCATGTCTAGGCTCAGGAATTAGATAGGTTTCAGTAGTAATTGATGCATATAGTGTATTTAGTTAGCTGAGCATTGTTTGGGATGTGTTTTCTTTGGGGTGAGCATGAAGCGGGGATGTAAGGTGGGGAGGATTTGTATTCCAACGTGGGAATGCAGCTCTATTGAAGGCACTGTGTGTGTCTTCCTTAGATTAGCAAAATGACTGGCATACAATGAGTGCTCGTGGGCTACTTGCTGATTGAGTGGAGGAAGAGAGCAGTCTATGCAGAGGCTTACTCTTCCGTCAGACCAGGGCGAACCTCCCCTCATTCCCTTTTGATTTTGGGGAGTGAGTTTTCCCAGCAGCTTACAGGAGAGCTGAATGAGCCCTGCGCTCGTTCTCTCAAGAGGTCTAGCGCTTCACCACAACGGGTTGAAGTCTTGGTGGAGGCCCCCTTGTGTATTAGCTGCTCTCTGGGTTTTATCTGAACTTCATAAATGTGCTTTGAAGTCAGCCCTATGGAAGTTCTTGTGGGAGATAAGAAATAAATGGAAATTTTGATTCTGGCTATTATAGTCGTCCTTCAAGGCTTTTGTTAGATTTGAATTTAAAAAAAATTATTATTTGGGTTTTCAGGATCTTCTGTGATTCGCTCCTTGTTTCCTCCATCCACCTAGTTCGCCTTCCACATCCCTCTTGCCTCCGCACAGGCATGGGGTCACCTGCTTCCTCCCTCAGAGAACTGCACATTCATCTGTGCACTATCACTATGCTACGTCCCCTGCCATGCAGCCTACAGCTGGGGGCTGTCATCCTAACTTTACAGAGAATACCGAGAAGATTTTTAACAAAGGAGAGTTTGAGAGTGGATATTCTAGGTTGATGAGATGCTCCCTCCACGTTAGATGAGGGAACATTTTCCCAAGGATACACACTAGGTGGGCTGGGACGTTGCTCTAGGTCTGTCTGACTTTAAATCAGCGCTTCTCCAGAGTTGCTCTGAGAATGCAATCTCAGATCAAAGGTATGTGGAATCCCCATCCAACACAATTACCAGCCTGGCAACAAGCCTAATTCCTCATTAATAAAACAGATGGAAAATAAACGTACTAATTTTTCTTTTGTATAGCTCAGTGTCGTCCATAGCAAGAAAAAGTGGGAAAAGAATTTACATAGGGTCTTCTTTCATTTTGAAAATCGGCGTGCCTTGTATTCTTAACTTTAACATGGGTTCTTTTTTTAATATTAAGAAATATCTTTCATTAAAACTTCCATTGCACCAATTATAGATCTTTTAAATATTTATTTTATTTTAACATTTTATTGAGAGTTCTTACAGAAATGATCACAATCCATAGTTACTATGGGTTCTTTAGGCACAAGCGTGTCACCTGGCTCTGTGTCGCTGTCCTTGGTGCTGAAACATCACTGCCTGGCCCCTGCCCAGCCTTTCCTGGAAATTCCGATCAGTGTACCAGGAAAAGGAGCAGAGGCAAATGCCAAACCCAATGCGGATCAGAAACAGAGGCACATGGATTGAAACACTGCGAAGACTTACTTGCCTACAGAAGCTTACAGAGTCCTTTTTTTTTTTTTGCTATTCTTTTTTTAAAAAAGCAGTTTTATTGACACATAATCCATATAACATACAATTCAGTAGTTCAATCATGTTAAGAAGAGTTGTACAATAAACACCACAATTAATTTTAGAACATTTTCTTCTTTCTGGTACCCGTTGCTATGAGTTGCTATGAGTATCCCCAAAACCCCCGCCCCCAACCTCCCTTGCTGTCCCCAAGAAACCATTAATCCTGTTATCATCTCCCTAGATTTACCTTTCCTAGATTTAACATACAAATACAACTCAACTAAGTAAAACGGAGTACAGTCTCAGTAGAAAAACCAGAAAAATATTAAAAATCAGAACAAATTTAAAATTGGTCAAAGGGAGATCAAATGATAAGGTATTAAATTTTAATCCAACTACATCTGCAGTAATCCTGTTTCCTGAGCATTTTGCAAAGCTATTCACACCCCTGGTCTATGGTCACAGGAGATTCACCAGAGGCTTACTCTACCTGCATTTCCCCATCACTTAAAAAAAAGGAAACAACTTTTAAATGGGTAAAAAGAGGACTTGAATGGTAAGATATTATATTTTATCCTACCTATAGCTATAATAATCAACTTTATAATGCTCTTTGTCTGATAACAAGGCTATTCACTTTACTGTAGTCAGAGGGGATTCATAGGAGGCTTAATTTATGTATGAACCCTGCAAATGGACATTGAACAAACCAGGACATTCTACAAACCAGGTATTCACAATTTTAGCTCTCATATCATTCCTTCATTCAGATTTGGATTATACTATTTATTCTTCTTGGATCACACAGGCTGGTATGCTTTATCCATGTGAAGTTATTTGGCAACTCTCTTAGATGGCTACTTGTTTGAAGACAAGCCTTTCAGATCCCCAACACTATTCCTTTTGATAGTTGGGTACCATCTAGTTTCTTCACCACACTTTGCACTAACACTCATCAAATAGGGCCATGTCATAAGAACTAATTGTTCTTAGATTGGGACTAGCATTAAGTGTGAGTTCAAAATAAATTCATATGTCTATGGTTTATGTAAATCTCTGGTTCACTTTAGAAACATCGTTGTCATTTTATGTTAGGGAACATCAGCAATCATTTGCCTGTGGCATAAGGTAATTCCATTGACAATGTCATTAATTAGGCCATACACTAAAACACAGTTGATAAAAGGAAATTATGCAAGTGTAGACTGACTACAAACTAATACATGAGTTGCTGACTTGTACAGATTAAACAGAGTACTGTTTACAGAAACGATGAGAGTTGGTTATAGGGCAAAACTTTCAATAATATTTATTGACAGTGGCAGAACCACACCTACCAGATTAATAACATGTCAAAATAAAGCAAGGAATTCATACAAGTAGTAAGTGTTTGGTAGTCTCAGGGCATCATTCATTGAGCGCCCTTAAGGCAAGGGATCTGAACCAACATCCACGACTTCTAGTTTCTGTATCCTTTGAGTAACAGTCCTCTATTTCTTATCACACTAGGGAATTTCAGCCTAAGTCAAGGGCTACAGGTTAATTTGAAGTAAAGATTAACTAGGGAGAATGTCGTGAACCTTGAAAAAACAAAATATAGCTCAGTAGCCCATAGTACATGAAGACCTATGCTATTCTTTTCAAATATAGAAATTCATTTTCACTCAAACTCAGGAAGCAAATAACTACATGTTCAGATAAACCCCTCACTCCCCAAACTCTTGACTCCTGATGCTGTCCAAAAACCAGTAATTAGATAGATTTTGATAACATAGTACCCATCACTGCCAGATGTTGCTGTTCATCTCTCAGGAATTGAATTATCTGGATACTAAAGGGTGGTTGTAACTGCAGTCTATTTATTCTCAAAATGCTAGTGAACTATCAGGCTACCCATTGCCCACTTGGCAACTCTACATAGAAACTTAAACAAGAAAGGTGAGGTCCCTGTTGTAATGGAAATACAATATATTTTGCTCAACTTTTAATTTATTTATTTGCAGTTCATAGATATACAATATTAATCAAATATAATATTAATCAAATAACAAGTTGTTCTTAAGATTATCAGAATGCTTTTATCCTAATCTTTGTTTGAGCCTTCATTGTTATTAAGTAATATTCCAACCAATCCAATTTGGGGTCTTTGCTCTTTTCTTTAAAAAGTCTTTTTATTGGGGGCTCATACAACTCTTATCATAATCATACATCCATTGTATGAAGCACATTTGTACACTTGTTGCCATTATCATTCTCAAAACATTTTCTTTCTACTAGAACCCTTGGAATCAGCTCCTCATTTTTCCCCTTCCTCACAAACCCTTGATAATTTATAAATTATTATTATTTTGCCATATCTTATACTGTCCGATGTCTCCCTTCACTTGCTTTCTGTTGTTTGTCTTCCAGGAAAGGGGTTATATTTAGATCATTGTGATAGGCTCCCTCTTTCTCCCCCACCTTCCTCTACCCCTCCTGGTATCACTACTCTCATTGGTCCTGAGGGGGTTATTTGTCCTGGATTCCCTGTGTTTGCAACTCTTATCTGTATCAGTGTCCATTCTCTGGTCTATCCATATTTTGCAAGATAGAATTGGAATCACAATAGTGAGAGGGCCGAGGAAGCATTACAGAACTAGAGGAATGTTGTATATTTCATCGGTGCTATACTGTATCCTGACTGGCTCATCTTCTCCTCATGACCCTTCTGTAAGGAAGGGCTTATCCCGTTGCCTACAGATGGGCTTTGGGTCTCCACTCCATACTACTCCTCATTCACAATGATATTATTTTTTGTTCTTTGATACCTGATACCTGATCCTATCAACACCCAGTGATCACACAGACTGGTGTGGTTCTTCTATGCTGACTTTGTTGCTTCTCAACCTTATAAGACCCCAGATGCTATATCTTTTGATGGCTGGGCACCATTAGCTTTCTTCACTACATTTGCTTATGCACCCATTTGTTTTCAGGGATCGTGTTGGGATGATGAGCATCATGCAATGTCAGTTTAATACAACGAAGTTCTCTTGCATTGAGGGAGTACTTGTGTAGAGGCCCAATGTCCATCTGTAACCTTAATACTAAGCCTATAAATATATGCACATAGATCTATTTCTCCATCATCATAAGTAAATATATTTGCATATGTACATGTCTATATTTAGAACTCTATAATTGCCCTTTGCTTCTTAGTTCTTTCCTCTATTTCCTTTTACTTTCCTCCTGACCCACTATCATGTTCAGCCTTCATTTGGATTTCAATAATTCCTTTCCACTACATTGCCCTAGATCAAACCTTACCAGGTCTCCTATACCCTCTTCGCCATTGATTTTTGATCACTTGTTGTTCCCTTGTCCCTGGGTTTGTTAACACTCACTTCCTTTCACCTGTCTCCCCCTCTTCCATGACCCTTGCAACTGTCAGTCCCATTGTTTTCTCCTCCAGATTGTTTATCCCACCTATCTTATCTAGACAGACCTGCAGAGATGACAATATGCACAAAAAACAAGACAGAGCAAAACAATACAACAAAAAACTAATGACCCCCCAAAAATCCTGAAAATAGTTCAAGGTCTGTTTATTGATGTTTAGGAGTGTTTTACAGTTAAGTCTGATGGGGTACCACACCCTGGCCCCCAAGCCTATTTTTGGTATTGCCTAGGAACTTCGTTCTCTGTTCTTCTTGCTGTTCTGTTGCATACCCTTAGTGTTTCACCTCATTGTGGTGTGCTAAAGTCGGGTGTAATTCCTGCACTGTGTCTCCAGTGTTGTCCTCCATAATGCTTTGGGTCAGTGAGGGATGTGTCTTGTGGTGGGGCCAGTCCTATGGTCCTTTCTATGTGGCTGCTATGACTATTACCCTCTGGTCAGGATGTGCTCCACACTCTCTTCCTCTCTCTTCATTTGCTCCTGTGTGTTCGGATCAGACATGTCCCTCTTCCTGAGTCGGAGCTTCAGTGCTGTCCTCTGAAGTGAATTCTTCTGTGAGGAGGGAGGGCCTGTCCCCATAGTTGGGATTGGGACGGGCCCCTGAGACCTCACAATTTGCTCCCTGCTTCATGCCGGCATGTTGCAAGGAATACAATTTTTTGTAGAAGACTGAAGATAATATAATATTCATGAGTGTGTGTCTGTGTGTTAAAAATTCATGGAGCCTTGTTGTTATCCGTTAATTCTATTTCCCCTGAACTTTTGGAAGCATTCTCATAGAGACCCACTGTTCTCAAGTAAATTCCAACTCATCTTGACGCCCTCGGGCAGAAGAGAACTGCTTCTTTGGCTTTCTGAGACTGGTTAAACTTGATGGGAACAGATGGCCTTATTTTTTTCCCCAGGGAGCTGTTGGTGAGCTTGAAACATTTACTTTGTGGGTGTCAACCCAATGCTTAATCCACTGTGCCACCATGGACCCATTCCTTGGTGTGTGGTTTTGTGTTACCAAAAGTTAAACTTCCTGCCAGCAAGTCAGTGCCGACTCACAGTGACTGCCTGTTCATTTCTGAGAAGACAGCTGTTTAGAGGAGTGGAAAGCCCAGTCTTTCTCCCAGGGACCTGATAGTGCTTTTGAACCACTGACCATGAGGACCACAGCTCAACTGGGAACCACTATGCCACCACAGGAGAAGAAAGTCTCATCTTTCTCCCAGGAGTGTGTGGTGGTTTTAAACTTTGTGATAAGCAGCTGAACTCGTAGCCTCTATAACACTGGGACTCCTAGAGAGACATAATTAGAGAGAGTATTACATAGAATTTTAGTTAGTTATAAAAACTACAAAGAAATTCATAATTGCCAAGAAAAAGCAATATTTCTTCTTACTAATTGCACATGTGAAGAATATTGTAAATAATAAATAATCTTAACACTAGCTAACATTTCCTTAGTGCTGTGTTCCAGGCACTGTTCTGAGTGTTTTTGCTGTCTTAACTAATAATTGCAGTAACCCAATGAGGTGACTGCTATCATTGATCTTATTGGCTGAGGCGCCAGAAGGTGAAGCACTTATGCAAGGTGCCCTATAACCCATTCGTCAAGCTGAGATTTCAGTCCAGACAGTCTGGCTTCAGAGCTCACTCCGGAATCGGAATCGCAGACACCCGGAGGCCAGTGGTGAGCAAGAAGGACAAGGACCAGGGAAGAAGGAAAAGGGAAAAAGCACTTCCCCGGCACACAAACCAAGCAGACATGGATGACCTCTGCAGGGGGAACCCTGCAAAGATGCCCATGCAGAACTTTGCCTCTCGCTTGTGCAGAACGCAGTCTTCTGGTCTTCCTGCATCCATCTTCATTTTCCTCTCTTGTTACACCAGTGATTCCACTGCTGGGGCCTAATTCCTAATGAGGCCCTGCTCCACTAGCTACACACCACCACTCCAGAGAAGTCTGTTTTCATGGGGGAAATCTTATGTTACTGCCTTCCTTCTTGGAGAGAAATTCAAGCGACAAGAAAAAGACCGACTGTTAGTTTGGCCCATGGAAAGTCTTGCAGGAGCTTTTAACGGTTTTCTTCTCTTTCTAGATTGTTCCTTTTGCCTCTGGGGGCAAGAACTGTGGGAGCTGAAGTTGATTTTTCCCAATCTGTCCCCAGGCACATGCTTTAGTTTCTTTGGTTGGCTCTGGAGCTTGTTTTGAAGGGTGCGATTTGTCTTGAGTTTTAGTATTTTATTCAAGATGGCATCTAATGAGAGTCTGATATCTCCCGCTCTAATTGTTCGAGAAGCTTAATAAGCAAAGCTAACATGCAGGTATGTCAAAGAAACAGTTATTTCTATTACCCAGAAATGCTTCACAGTTTGTAATGTGGTCTCGTGGGAAGACCATGAGCTTGCAAAACTTTGAGCTCTGGGCCCAAACCCTAGATGCACCACTTGTGAACTGTGTGACCTGCAAAAAAGTCATGTCATCATAGAGCCTTTGTCACCTGTGTCTTTAGATGGGGATGACGTTTACTTCCTGTGTAGTTTTCTGTCCAGGGGTCAAAGGAGATTACATAGATAAGATGCTATGCAGAGTGCCTGGCAATAGTGCGTGCTTTTCAACCCCTCCTTCGTTAAGGTCAATTGACATGGAGTGTACTATTCAAGAACACACAAACCGTAACCGTACAAGTTGATCAATTTTGCAAACGAGTGCACCTGTGGAACTTATACCTAGATCAAGAAACAGCATGTGCCTAAAATGCCCTCACCTCCATTCAATCATTGCCCCATTGCTTCCTAGATAAAGTTGGAATATTTTTTATATAAATGGAATTACAGAGTTATGTTCTCTTTTGAGTCTGGCTCAATTTCAGGTTTGTGGGAGTTCTCCATGTAGGTTTGGACATGGGATTTATTTGCCCTCATTTCTGTATAATAATCCATGGTTTGAATATATCGCTACCTATACATTCCACCCTTAGTGGACAATTGGCTTCATCTTAGGCTATTATGAATTTTTTTAAACAAATTATCACTTTAGTACATGTCCTTTGATGAACTTATGTGGGCATTTCTATTGTCTATGAATTCATTTCTGTTAGGCATATTGCTAAGTAACATCATCATAGAACCTTGCTAAGGAAGATATCACACTTGTTAAAAAACAGAAGGTCAGGGCTGAGCCCCGGTGGCATAATGGTTGAATGTGGGACTGCGGCCCACGTGCTTGGCAGTTCAAATCCAGCAGCGGCTCTCCAGGAGCAAGACTGGGTAGCTCCCACGACCACCAGAGGGCAGTGATGCCAAAAAAAAAACCCCCACCAGGTCAACAAGAAGAGAAAGACCATCAGTGAGACAGATTGGATTCCAACATAGCAATGATTATGAAGATGGTCTAGGACTGGGAAATGTTTTGTTCTACTCTACATAAGTTGTAGCAACTAACAACAAGGGTATGTTCCATTTGAGTTGTTGTTAGGTTCTGTGATGTCCGTGCCGTCTTGTGTCAATCCTCCGGGCAACCACAAGCACACTGTCTGCTCTTGCACCATCTCTCGGTTGTTGCTGTTGGAGCGCATTGCTGCAGTTACTGTATCAGCCATCTTCTGTGGCTCTCCTTCTTTTTCACTGACAGACCCTCTCCCAAATATCACGTCCTTTCCAAGAACTGAACCCGCCTGCTAGCAGGTCCGATGTGATTCAGAGTTTCACCATGTTCATGTGAAGGAGCATTCTGGCTTCCTTGTGTCAAGGCAGATTGGTTTCTTTTCTGGAAGTCCATGATGTAGTCAGTTTTCTTCGCTAACACCACAGCGCAAAGGCATCGATTCTTCTTTGGTCTTCCTATTCATTATCTAGCCTTGACAAGTATATGAGTCGATGGAAAACCCCATGGGTTTGGTTAGGTACACCAAGGTCCTCAAAGTGACATCTTTGTACATCATTGCCGTCATCATTTTCTAAACATTTACTTTCTATTTGAGCCCTTGGCCTCTGTTCCTCTTTTTTCTACTCCCCCCTCATCATCTCTTGATAAATTATAAATTATTATTTTATATCTTACACCAACTGCTGTCTCCCTTCACCCCCATTTCTGTTGTTTGTCCCCTGGGGGTGGGGCTATGAATTGATTATTGGGATCAGTTCCCCTTTTCCCCTCTCCTCACACCCACCTTCCCCTTCCTTTCTGGTATTGCCACTCCTATTTCTGTTCCTGAAGGATTGATCTGGTCTGAATTCCGTGTGTCGTGAGTTCTTATCTGTACCAGTATACATGCTCTGATCTAGCTAGAACTGAAAGGCAGCACTGGGGTCATGATAGTTTGGGGGGGTGGCAGCGAGGAGGTCCTGGGGGTGTTGGAGCAATAGTCAGTTATCTAACTGAGAGGAATTACTAAGAAGCAGACAAAGGGTGAGTGTGATGGTGGGACAAGAGGAAAGTAAAAGGAAACATCTAGAAAAGACCTAGGAAGCAAAGCTATGGCTAGAAGAATAAACATAGGTGTATACATCTATAAATATATTAATTCATAAAAATAGAGGTATTGGTCTATTTATTTGGCAATTGAGGAAGTGGATGGACTTCACGCATCTGCTGAAGCCCTCCCTCCATGCAAGAACACTTTCTTCTAGCAATCTGGCATTCTGTGATGCTCACCCTCCCAGCACAATTACTGAAGACAAAATGGCACATAAACAAATGTGGTGAAGAAAGCCAATGGTGCCCAGCTATCAAAAAATATAGTGTCTGAAGTCTTAAAGGCTTGAAGTTAAACAAGTGGCCATCAAGCAGAGAAGCAACAAGCCCACATGGAAGAAGCACTTCAGCCTGTGTGATCATGAGGTGTCACTGGGATCAGTTAAGAGGCATCAGAAGACCCCAAACCTCCCCCCCCAAAAAAAAATCCATATTGTTGAGAACAAGGATCCTTGGAGCAGAGACCCCAAACCCATGTAGACAGTAGGACATTCCCTTACAGTCTGGTCACTAAGAAAGAATGAGTCAACTAGGTGCATTATAACACCAACGAGACACACAATATTCCTCTGGTTCTTTGAGGCTTCCTCACCCTCCATAAATGATTCTTGATCACGTAATACCTCCTGAAGTGGTTGAATGCCAAGCAATTCTTTCAGGTGAAATGACTTTATGTGTTCCTCCTATTTTCTCTTAATGCCTCCTGCATCATTCAAGAATTGTGTCAGTTTCAACTGAAGGCTTTGATTTTTCTCTTTAGTTCTATAAGCTTGAGAAATACTGAATATGACCTTCCCTTTTGGCTTTCAAACTTCAGGCCTTTGCACCAGTTGCTGTGATATTTTACTTTGTCTTCTCAGGTTGCTTTTGAATTTTTCTGTTCAGCTCTTTTACTCAGTCACGGCTTTCATTTTCTTTATCTTTTCCATGTTCAAGAGCAGCTTTCCTTTTATTCTGGCACCCACTGTGGTCTTTTTTTTTTTTTTTGTCTTTCCTTTTTAGTTAGCTTTCATCTTCTTCACACATGATATTCTTGCTGCTGTCCTGTAATTCATCAGGTTTTGAATCATGTTCCTTGTGTCAAAAGTGCCCTTGCAGGGTCCTACATTCAGGTGGGATACTCTCAAGGTCATCTGTTGGCTCTCAGGGACTTGTTTTCGTTTTTCCCTGCTTCTGCGTGAACTTGCGTGTGAGCATTTGATAGTCTGTTCCACATTTGGCCCCTGGCCTTGTTCTGACGGATGATACTGATCTTTCCCATCATCTCTTTCCACAGATGTAATTCCTTTGATTCCTGCACAGCCGTCTGGCTAGGCCCACGTGGATGGTTGCTTATAATGTTGCTGAAAAATGGTACTTTCAACGAATAAGTCTTTGGCCTTGCAAAGTTCTATTATGGGATCGCAGCATTGTTTCTGTCACAAAGGCCATTCCTATTTTCCAGCATATGATTCTTCCTCTTTGTTCCTGACTTTCACATTTCCATCCCCAGTTAGTGTCAATGCATCCTGATTGCACGCTGGATTGGTTTGCACAGGCACCGCTGTGAAGTTTTCTAAAGGCTCTCTTCCCCTCCTTTTTTTTTTTTTTTTTGTCTTTCAATGGGATTTACCTGGAGGATTTCTTAAATAAGTCAGTGAATGCATTTGCCACCTGTCTGCCAAAACTCCATGAATCCCTACGCCTTCAGCACTATTCCCATCACATCAAGTGAAATGAGTTGTAACTGTCTTCCTCAGAGTTACATTTCCTGGGAATTTCTCTCGCTTGGCTATCAAGAAATGAAAGGAACAGGAAAATCATTTGACAGCTTCAAATGTGGCAGGGCTCACACTGACTCATTTTCCATAATGGCTTCAGTGTTTATTGCCAACTTTTTCTCACCTCCCAATTCTGTGAACGCAACCCTTCAATTAGCTCCTTGCTCTTGCTGAGCCTTGGCTCGCCTTGAGAGGTGCGAACATGCACAGGAGCAGGCGACCCACCTTCCATTATTCTGCTCAGCCGCACCTCCCGACGACGGTCTGCCTCCAAAGCCGCCTAAGAAGTGTCCCTTTGAATCTCACTCCTCATGCATCCTTTCCCTTTGGGACTGGAGAAGTTTGATCCTGTTGATCCATCTTCATTACCCCGTCACCTCTTGCCTGCAGACGGAGCTCACGGCCTGCATCTTGCTACCTGTGCTAGTTCGTGCTCACAGCGAGTCAGTCGAGCTGGCACTTTTACCGAGGCTCTGTCGGAGCCAGGCCCAGAGAAGTGAGACAAGTTGCCCATGGACACAGCCCTTGCCAGCGGGTCTCACTCCATCAGGCTGGACTCCGAAACCCCACACAAACAAAATGAATGGTCACCATTGACTTTCTTACCACGTAGGTGTCGCCTTGTGTGTCAGGGTAGATCTGTGCTCTCGAGGGTTTTCGAGGGCTGATCTTTTAGGAAGTTGATTGCCAGGCCTTTCTTCCAAGGTGCCTCCAGGTAGCCTTGCTGCTGTGTTAACAGTGGACACTACCCGGAGCCTCCTGCGGCACTGTGACATGAGAGCCATTTTCTCTCCCACACACACCCAGTCCTTCTTTCAGAAGGACTTCACTTACAAAGAGCCCAACACACCCTGTGCAAAACTTTCTGAAGGGACTCTTAACATACGAATGTTCTATTCACTCAAGTCCATTAGCTGGTTGCCAGGAGAATCTCCAGTGGCTGGCCGGCTATCGGGGCTTTTAGTCAGCGAGTGCTGGAAACCACCAACACTGAGCTCCTGTCTCTCCTTGCCAACCGACTCCGCATGCTGCTGCCAACACAACCTATCTCCAGTGTCCCTGCTACATGATACCGCCACGCCTGATTCACAATGGATTTCAGATCGATGGTAACTTTTCTGTGTGTGAGAAACCCAGGCTGTTCCCACCTCCTGCCTGTGTCCCCACCCCAGTTTCTCACTGGGTATCATATCCCCAGAGCACTTTGAGCCCTCGCCTATTATCCTGTTCTCCTGTGCTTTTAGGCCAGAGCAAGGCCGCGAGACAGGTCCTTGCTCTCACCATCTGTGCTCTCTGGGAGGCTAATGTAGCAAGATGCATAACTATTAGTGAAAACAGAATCCTGACTTGGGTTTCCCCAACCTGTGGCTCCAATTCTGGGCTTGTGTTTTTTTTTTATGACCAGATTTATTTGTTTGTTTGTTTGTTTGTTTTTGGAATCCAGGAATATGATTCCAGCACCACAAGATATTTTAGGAACAAGGTGAATTCATTGTCCAACCACACGGCCTTATGTTGATCCAGTACTTACCACGTGCTGACATAGTATTCAGAAGTGCATTGTATGGTTCCATCATCTCGTACTTCCATTTTTCCGTGAGCCCGCTGAAGCCCTCTGATGATGTTTAATCCACACCGCAGCCTCCCCTTGCACAGAGGAGGACATTGAGGCACAGAGAGGAGGAAATCTAAGCCTCTTTGTTCCCATGAAGATTTACAGCCTGGGAAATGTGACATAGGGTGGCTAGGAGTCAACATCGGCCCCAGGGCAGTAAACTTGGCTCCGTTAGAGCAGGGGTGCTCGATACATCGATCATGATCTGCTAGTCAATCACAAAGGTAGTGTGGGTGGATCGCATGGCATTAACCAAACAAACATACGACTATCCTCAATCCTGTCACCGAATTGATATACAGCGCAGCCAAGCAGATGCAAGTTTAGGTGTCACACGCATGTGCAAACAACTGCACTAAGTGCAACAAAACTGACAAGCTAAGTTATCGCCAAGTTGTAGACCGTGGCTTTTCTCTCTTAAACATAAAACGAGTGGGAGAGCTGGACCAAGTAAGAAGAAAAAAAGTATCACTTTCATACAGTATGGGAGATTTTGACACGACAAGCTGACATTCAACTGAAGTCCAGAGTGCGGGAACAGTTGTGAAACTTATAGAGGGAAAGTACCCAAAAATGAGAAAATGTGCTACCTCCTTGACACCATTATTTAACTCTACTTATTTATGTAAGTCAGCCTTTTCCCACATCAAGACCACGAAGTCCAAGTACTGTTCCACCATGACTGATGATCATTTAGAAATATGCTTGAAGCTGACTGTCAGCAGCTACTGTTCAGACTCCACATCCCTGGCTCATTCCATTCAGTGCAAGTCCTCAGAGTCAACTCAGGTCATGATAACAAATGTACATAGTTAATTGTGTTGTGTTGTACAATGTGGACTCATGGTTAAGCAAGATATATAAACCTACATTATACATATAAAGAATTCTCAATGCCATTTATGAATAATTGAAATTAATAGATAAATATATGTTGCATTTTTGTAGTTGGTACATCATTTTGACTTGATCTTTTAAGAAGCTCACATGCTGAAAAAGTGTGAGCACCCCTGAGCTACAAAATGGACAGGCAGGACTTGAACCCAGGTCATCTAATTCAAGTAATCCATTTATTCATTATGTTGTCTTACCCATTGGGTGAATGTGTTGCCTTCTGGTTAGAGTACTGGCTCTGAAGCCAGAAAACTAGGATGGGGTCTGGTTCTACCCTTTACTAGCTGGCATTTTAAGATGGAGAGAGGGATGCTCGTTCCTTGTAAGAACTGAGTTGATATGACATAAAATAAGGTTCTTACATGTGAAAGTAGTCCTTACATCACCTTACTGAAGGGTCACAAGGAGGAGATGAGCCAGTTAGGAGGCAGTATAGCAAGATGAAACATACAAATTTGCTCTAATTCTTAAATGCCTTCTTTCCCACCCCCCACCCCCATTATCATGATCCCAATTCTACCTTAAAAATCTGGCCAGACCAGAGGATGTACACTGGTACAGATATGAACTGGAATCACAGGAAATCCAGGGCAGATCAACCCCTCAGTGGTGACAGTGGTAATACCGGGAGGGTGGAGGGAAGGTGGGGTAGAAGAAGGGGAACCAATTTAAAGGATCTACATATAACGCCCTGCCTGGGTGATAGACAAAAGAAAGTGGGTGAAGGGAGACATCAGACAGTGTAAAACATGACAAAATAATAATAATTTATAAATTACCAAGAGTTCATGAAAGAGGGGGAAGGACAGAGGAGAGGGAGGAGAAAATGAGCTGATACCAAGGGTTCAATCAAAAGCAAATGTTTTGAGCATAATGATGGCAACAAATATACAAATGTGCTTGATACAATGGATGGATGTATGGATTGTGATAAGAGTTGTATGAGTCCCCAATAAAATGATTTTTTAAAGTGGTCTGTAAGCCATAAAACACCAGCAAAAGCAGATTAATTAACAAGTAAAGAGCCTGGTAGTGCAGCTAACTGCAAGTTCAGCAGTTTGAAACCACCATAGAAAGGAGAGGCTTTCTCCTCCCATAAAGAGTTAGGTCACTCTAGGAAACTCACGGAGGTGGTTTTACCCTGTCCAATAAAGGTGTCATCGACTCTGTGGAAGGCATGAGTTTGGTTTGGGTTTTTAGGTAAGCATGGACTTATGTATGCTCCCTTATTCATCTGTAGTGAATAGTTTCACACGGGTTTATTTGATGTGGTAAAACAGTGCTTCGCTTGCTTACTGAATACTCTGTCCCCCGTCGGTGACTGCAAGTTTAAAATAGGTTTTGATTTTGCAGGACGGTTGGGAGGGAAACAGATAAACTGCTAAACAGAATCTTTAATGTGGTAAAGCGTTGCTCACTACAGATTCGTAAGCTCAAGAAAGCGTGTTCTTATTTTCCTTATAGGGTAATCAAACACCGGCACCAGTGAGAGAGAGCACTGAGGGTATTCAGATTGGTTCACTACAGTTCCAACCCAGATATACTGAATCAGATTCCACATGAACAAGACCCTCTGGTGTATACAGAAGATCTTAGAGCATCAAGCCTTGAACTCCTGTTTCCTTGCAATACTTTTCTCAAGACACAGCCTCAGTCTAGCTCTGATTTAAAACACTTGAGGGGATGCAAGAATCCGGGGGGAAATCATCTGGTACTTTGTGCCATGATAGGCTATTTCATCACACTTTTTGCCGCACCCAAACTGTGATCACACTGAAATTGTAGCACTCTGGAAGAACATAAATGTGCTGGAGTATTTTCTGGATATTGGAGCTCTGCTTTCGTAAAGACATTGAAACAAACCATTTTCAACATCCAGGCTGATGCAGGAGCCTGCACCCCCCTCCCCAAACCACTTTTCTGTACCATTCTCCAGAACCTCTTGCTTTCCTGGGAAAATACCTAGTTGCTGGTGTGACAGTCCCTTAAATGAGAAGCAGCCTGGGGGCACAGAAAGAACACAGGAAAATCTGGGTCTTATCCAATGCTGGCTCCCCAAGATGCCACCAAAATAGTCTACTGCCAAGAGAAGTGGAGTGGGTTGCCAGCCCCATCCAGGGAGAGTGTTGCCTTGCTAAAGGTGTCGTGTCTCAGAGCCCAGAGAGCAAGGTTGGGATCTTTAGAAGGTTCGGATGATGGTGAGGTGAGGATCATGATAAAATAGTTTAGGATTAGTAGACACAGCAAATCAAGATTTTCTAGGGCCCCGATGCTATATATTCAATGGTTGAGCTAAATAAATGCAAAACAAAAAGCCAAAGTAACAAAAACCCCACTGCCATGCAGCTGATCCTGCCTCTTAGTAAGCCTGTCTAGGGGTTCCCAGACTGTAGATCTTTATGGGAGCAGACAGCCTCATTGTGCTCCCCAGGAGCGGCTGGTGGCTTTGAACTGCTGACCTCACAGGCTCATGCTGATCCCATGGTGTCACCAGAGTGCCTACATTGAAATACACAGGGGCTTCAAAAGTTCGTGGAAAATTGCACTATCTTTTAATTCCATTTCCCCACACACTTCTCGAAGCCCTCTTGTAGGCTATTGGAACATTTCTGAAGTGAATGATAGTGATCTTTAACTTCGGTCTTCCTGGTGATGCATTTCGTGGACACACAGAGTCGTGTTGATGGAGACCGTGGTATAGTAAATTCTTGCTAGTGAAGTCAGCTAAGGAGTCTTGTTAGTAAGCAGTGTGAGTGTACTGTCAAGTTCTCAGTCTGATCTCTGCCTTACTACCTCGGTGACCCCTGTCCTTATGTGTGAAATGGAGATAACCACACCTACCACACACCATATTTTTGAGGATTGCATCATAGGATATGTTGAACCGAATAAGCACTCAATTGCTAGCTCCGCTTCAGCTGTTATATTCCAGGACTCATCACAAGCAACATGCTATTGATTCATTAGGGACTCTGTTAGGGTTCAGTTGCAAACATTTTTATCCTCTCCAACTGGATTATGCAGAAATGGGATTTATTACCAGTGTTAGTATGGAATTAGCTTAATAAATCATTGGAATAGCTGAAGAACAGATTCATATTCTTCATGAGTCTTCTAAAATCCATAACTTCCAAAATCCACCTTGACGGGATAGACCACTGAGGAAGTCACAGCCTCTGTGCTGTCACGAAGCTGCTACCATCTCAAGAATCACTCTGCCATGGTCATGGCCATGACCCACAGCCACAAAACCCTGCACCCTGTCATTCTCCAACTACCACTTAATTCTGAACCAAACTCATGGGGCATCCTTTTAACAGAATCCAATGCACACTCAAACCTCAGTTCCAGGGGAATCTGGGAAGTCTACCTTTGTGAGTTCCAACCTCCATCTGTTAGCAGGCATTGTAATGGGCATGGAACAAGGCAGCTGACATGATTCACAGCTTGTCCCCCACAATTTACTGCCAAGGTTCGTGTCTCCGGAGATGAGGAGCCTCGGGCACTTGCCTCTGCTCTTTTCCTTCTTTATCCCCCCACTGCCCATTACACTCTTACTTTCAAGGGGCGCAGAAGCAGGGAGACCAGGAGAAACAAATTGCCCTACTTTGTTCTTTGCAGATAAGAGAGAAAAGGTTAAGATTAATGGCTACCAGTATAATGAATAAAGTGAGCCAGCATTGAAGAATTACAACCGAGTGTCTCTTCAGCTGCACTGTCCTCATTCTGCCTACCCCCAGGTTTGGGGCAAAGTGCTTGTTCCCGTAGACCAGATAGAGCTCACATCCTTGCCCCTCCCCCCTCCATGCCACCAGTGCCCATCTCCCCTTAATCCTTCATTAATCGTGCCATGTCAGACAGCGCCATATGAAATGGCACAGCTGTTATGGACATAAAGCATTTCCCACCCCCTCCCTGTAAATGCCTTGGAGGCCCATCTCTACAAGGGGAAGGATAAAGGCGGTGGTGTTCAGAGAAAGCAGATGCCTGGGGTTTTGCCAGAGGCCGGTCCATTTCCTGGCCGTGTCATCTTGGGCAAGTCATTTTATTCTCCAGCTTCATTTTCTTTTTTTGCTATCTATTTAAAAAAAATAATTTTGGGGGACTCTCACAGCTCTTATAACATTCCATGCATCAATTGTTTCAAGGATATTTGTATATATGCTGCCATCATCATTTCCAAAACATTTTCTTTCTATTTGAGCCTTTAGTATGAGCTCCTCCCCACCCCACCCCACCCCACCCTATCCACACGAATCCTTGATCAATTGTATATTGTTATTATAATTTCATATATTGTCTCCCTTCACCCACATTTCTGTTATTCGTCCCCTTGGGAGGTGGGGCTATATATCCAAACTTGTGATAGGTTCCCCCTTTCTTCTTCCTGACCACCCTCCTACCCTCATTATATGGATACGCCCACTTCTCTTCCTGGGGGGTTTCTATGTGTGGAGAGCTCTTATCTGTACCAATGTGTGTTCTCCCGTCTAGCCAGGTTTGTAAGGTAGAACTGGGTCATGGAGGTGGGGGTGGGGCGGGGAAGAAAGGGAGAGGAAGCTTTCAGGAACTAAAGGAATAATGGGTGTTTCATTTGTCTTATACTGCACCTTGGTTGCATCATCCCTTTCTTATAACCCTTCTATGGGTGGTGGGGTGAGGGTGGGGGTGGATATCCAATTGTCTAGAGATGGGCTTTGGCTCTCCACTCCAACCTCCAATTTATATTGATATAATTGTTTGTTTTGGATCTTTTGATCCCTGATTTCATCGAAAACCTCATGATCACTCAGGCTGGTGTGCTTGTTCCATGTGGGTGTATTTGCTTCCCTGCTAGATGGATGCTTATTTAATTTCAAGCCTTTAAGACTCCAGGTGCTATATCTTTTGATAGCCGGGCACCATCCACTCTCTTCATCACATTTGCTTATGCACCCATTTTTGTCTTCAGCGATGATGTTAGGAGGTGAGTATCAAAGAGTGCCAGGTTATTAGAGCAACGTGTTCTTGTGTTAAGGGAGGCCTTGAATAGAGGCCCATGGTCTTTCTGCTATCTTAATACTTAGCATGTAAATATATGTACATTGGCCTCTATCCCTTTCACTATACATTAATATATTTGCATATATGCATACCTATTTCTCCACCTCTATAAATAGGTTTTGCCTCTTTTTCTTTCTGCTATTTCCTTTCACTTTCCTCCTATCCCATTATCATACTTACTCTTCATTCAGGTCTCAGTAACTCCTCTTGGATACTTTGTAGTTGATCAGACCCCACCAGGCATTATATGCCCTTCTTGCCATCAATTTTAGATCTTTTATTGTTTCCTTATCCCTGAGTTTGTTGACGACTTCCACGTCCCCTCCTCTCCCATGTCCCCTTGGAACCACGGAATCTGCTGTTTTCTCCTCAGGACTGTTCATTCTGTCTATCTTATAAAAGGTGAAATAAAAAAAAATAAAAACAAGAAATAAAACAAACAAATAAAACAGAACAGCAGCAACAAAAATCAATATCTAATTCCATGTCTGTATGCTGACCGCTATGTATGCTTTCCAATCAAGTCTCATAAGGTACTAAGCCCTGTCCCCAGAGTCAGAAGTCTGGTTTCAGCATTCCTCGGGGACTTGTTACTTTGTTCCCTTGCTGCCCTGTTGCACTCCCTTAGTGCTTCACACAGCTGAGCATAGGGCAGACCAGACATATTTCCACACAGTGTCTCCAGTGCTGTGCTCTGTAGCACTATGGGGCAGTGAGGGAGCCTCATATCTCGTGGTGGGCCGGTTCAATGGCCCTCTCTCTGCTTTGGCTGTTCTGAGCAGGGATGTCCTTGGGGCTTTGTAGACTATGATGAATTTCAATTTCTCTCTCTCTCTCTCTCTCTCTCTCTCTCTCTCTCTCTCTCTCTCTCTCTTAGTTCATTCCTGTGTGGTCTGCACGGAACCACCTTTCTCCCTGGGCTATATCATCAGTCCTTTGTATTTCCTTCTTCTGGGTAGGGGGTCAACAAAGCTTGGCTTGGAGCTGACCCCATTGTCCTGTCTGTTAGTTCATCCAGCTTCATTTTCTTAGTGTATTTGGGGCATAGGATCCTTCTGGCTTCCTTTTTGTTGCTTGTTGTTTTCCAGTAATCTTGAACTCAAGGAAACCTTATATAAGGGGATGATTCAAAGTGCATGGGGAAATGCCAGAGCTTCTTAATTTCCCCCTTCCATGAACTTTTTGAAGCCTCCCCATACATAGCAGCTGGTATTTGGAGTCCATTTATGTAGTTAATGTTTAGTGCCTTACAACCTAGGGAGCTTGTCTTTCAGCACTATAACAGTCTCTATTCTTACAACCTAGGGAGCTTGTCTTTCAGCACTATAACAGTCTCTATTCTGTTCTGGTTCATAGGGTGTTTATTGATTCATTTTTAATAGACTGCAAGGCCTTTCTTCTTTGTCTGCCTTAGCCCAGAAGCTCCTCTAGAACTGGTCCACCAGGATGGGTCCTGTTTGTACTTAAAATAGGGATGGGATGGCTTCGAGAAGCCTAGAAACATATAGGCCTAAATAGTGTAACAAAGTGACAGCTTGATGCTGGTTGCCACGTTTGCTATTATGTTTGCTAGGTGTTGTTAATTCAGTGCCTGAAATTATACTACTGGAACCATTGTTGCATGATCCTCACCAAGATTTTAATTGCATGTGATGCTAATGGTATTGTTCTACAGTTTATGCATTCTGTTGGGTCATCTTTCTTTGGAATAGATGCAACTATGGATCTGTCAGTCAGTAGACCAAGTAGCTTTCTTCCAAACTTCCCAGCATAGATGAGTGAGTGATTGTAGAAACATTTCAGTTGGTATTTGATCCACTTCTAGAGCCTTCTTAAGGGCAATATTTACAGTGCAACTTAGACTTCTCCCTTTAGTACCATTGGTTCTTTAGTATCATTCAACCTCTGGAAATAGTTGAATGTCAATTAGTTCTTTTTGGTACAATGACTCTGTATATTCTTTCCATCGTCTTTTGATGCTTCCTGCATCATTCAATACTTTTCCCATAGGACCTTTCAGTATTAAAACTCGAGGCTTGAATTTTTTCCTTTAGTTCTTTCAGCATAGGATATGCTGATCGTGTTCTTTCTCTTTGGCTTCCTCGTGCGCATTTCATCCTGGTATTTTACTTTGTCTTCTTGAGTTGCCCTTGAAATGTTCTGTTCAGCACTTTCACTTCATCGTGTCTTCCACGCACCTTAGTTAATCTATGAGTAAGAGTGCATTTCAGAATCTCTTCTGACACCCACACTGATCTCTTTTTTTTCCTGTTTTTTGAACGACCATTTGCTTTCTTGATGAATGATGGTCTTGAATGATGTGCATCTCACAGCGCATCACTCTCACTTCTATCACTCGTGTTCCCTGTGTCAAATCTGGAGCTGTTCTCTCAATTTAGGTGGGATAAGCCCCAGGTCTTTTCTTACCTCGTGTGGACTTGTTTTAAATTTCTTCAGTTTCAACCTGAACCAACATATGAGTAATTGGTGGTCTGTCCCACAATCGACCTCTGACTTGGTTTTAGCTGCTGATATTGAGCCTTTCCATCAACTCTTCCCACATAGGTCATCAATTTGATTTCTTTTCTTCTATATGGAGGAGTTGTGTTGTTGAATAAAGGTATTTTCTGTGAACAAGTCATTGGACTTGCAAATTCTATCATTTGGTCACCAATTTCATTTCTTTCACCCTAACCATATTTTTCCCACAATGATTCTTTCCTTTTTGTTTCCAACTTTTGCACTCCAATTGTCAATAATTATCTATGTATTTTGAATCCATGTTTGATCAGTTTCAGACTGCAGACATCAATAGAATTCTTAAATTTCTTCACCACGAGGTGGCTGCTGCATAAATTTGAATAATATTTGTATTAATTGGATTTCTTGAATAATGATAGATAAGAGCCTCTCACAGACAGCATTGTACTTCAATATAGATTGTGAAATGCTCTTTTTGTTAATGAATGCAAGACCATTCCTCTTGATTATGCCATTCCAAGTATAGTAATTTTCTAGATTTTCTGTTTCAAAATGGCCAATGCCAGTGCATTTCAACTCAGTAACATAGAGGATATTGATCTTTATGTGTTCCATTTCCTTTTTGATGATTCCTAAGTTCATACTTTTTACATTCCAAGTTCTGATTATTGGTAGGTTTAAGTTGTTTCTTCTCATTTGAGTCCTGTCCCACCAGCAAATGAACTTCCTGAAGGCTTTATTGAAAGACTTTCCTCCATTTACATCATTAGAGCTGACTACTTTCAAAAGGAAGTTCTTTCTCACTCACATTTTGAGTGCCTTCTGACCAGAGAGGCTAATCTCCTAGCACCATCTCTGATGAAGTGTTCATTCATTCCACCTTCAGTATCTGATGCTATTTGATATTATCCATAAAGTTTTCAGTGGCTAATTCCTCCGAAGTGGACAGCCTACCCTTTATTTGTAAATATTCTTAATCTGGAGCTTCTGCTGAAACCTGTTCATTTTGAGTGACCCTTCTGGTATTTTAAATAATATTAACATAGTTTCACACAATCATAGTATGATAAAATGACAGTGATGGGGGTGGGGGTGGGGAGGTGGGAGAACTTCAGTTCCTGAGTGATAATTATCAGAGGAAGGCCAGTCTCTGAAATATACCATGGGTTTGATAGGCACAGTTGTACAGCGATAATTATTATTTATTATGGTAAAGCTATAGAGAGCATGAGAAAGAGAAAAAGAATATGAGTCAGACACATATTATGGTAGCATGCTCACCCCAGCTCCATCTGGTCGTCGGCCTGGAGAGATGGTCAGAGAGGGCCAGAGTCAGAGCAGTACCAAGATTTGCATTTGACCAAGCTTAAATAACCTTTTTGGGGACATCTGAGCCCCGTAGTTACAGATAAAGACACGTGCATCATGAGGGACTATCCCATAGGTCAAACAGTAATAGGGGGAAGAACCAGGGGCAGGAGAGGAAGGTTACTGAAGTCACTCAAACTACAAGATGTGTATACCTAAAATTCTTGATAGTTGTGGCCTGACCTCTTGTCCTTGGGGGGGGGGGGAGGCTTAATTTAGCTTATCTTTTGTGTGAGACACAAAGGCTTCTAATAACTGGAGTCATTAGGAAGATTAACTCCTAAAGCTTTAGGCCTCCTTGTCTCCTACAAGGAAAAACTCTATAGGTAAGCTTATCAGAAGTGAGTGAGCCTTCTTTGTGGTGGGGCAATCTGTACTCGGATTGTGGTGGATAACTAATAACCCTAAGAACAGTTGACTTCTAGGTGCAACCATATACCTCGTGTCGCAAGCAGCTTAAGTTTGACATAATGTTTGGGAGGTAACTTGGGAGAAATCTTCCTGTTTTCCACAGATAAGCAATTGGCTGCCCGTTTTTCTGAGTTGAGACCATTCTCTCACCTGGACTCACACCCCCTTTCACAGAGTTTTCACCTATTTGAACTCCATTGCTCACCTCCCACGTAGGGCACTCAGCACTTTATATTTGTAAGGATCGGCTGGCACACCTACCTCTCCCACAGTCTTTAAAAGCAAGGACTCCCTTCTTATCAAGTTAGAGGTCAGCCTGGAAGAAAGGCCTGGATCTGCCATCCGCGATTTGCAAAGAGAGTACTAGGGACGTCTTGGAGGCCCACTGGAGTTTCAACTTGTGTGTGTTACCTCTACAGAACCGCGCATCTGCCACCTCTGTGTTCCTGGCTCCGTGATCCCAAAGGACAGCTTATTTCACTTCCAGTGGTAAGGGGACCCCACCAGATCCCCTCTGTGAGATTGAAGAAGCACAGAGTCACGCCGGCTCATGCACCCTTACAAGAAGAACTAGCGCTGGTGTTCGGCAGCAGCAAGGAGAGGCTCTGAAAGTGAAGGTTAATGCTTAGTTTCATGGCGAAGTATAGACAGGTCATAGGGAGCAATAAAATTGTCAGAGTGTTTATGCCGCCTCTGCTCACTTGGCCTGTGTTCTCGATTCCATCTCAGGCCATGGGTTTATGATTTAGAACCTTAGCTGATCTGCATAATCCATTAAAATGTCAGTTTTTGTAATTGCAGAAAGCGATTCCTCTAAAGCACACACCTGCTGCCGCTGATAGAATTTATAGCAAGGACGCGGCATGATTTGTGCTGGCCATGAATGTGGCCACCTCTGTCATCTGGGCTCAGAAATGTTGCCTGCATCAGCCCCACACTGGAGGCAGGAAGAAATGACTCCCCCGTTCCGTGTTTTTCTCCTAGCACCTGTGGGGACTCATTTCTTCGCTTCAGGAATTGCCCTGCTGGTGCCATGTAGATACGAGGGGAGGGCGATAGGCAGCATAAAACCAGGGTGGATTTTTGTTCCAACTGTTTTCTTGGCATATAATTCACATATCATGCAATTCAATAGTTCAGTCACATCAAGAAGAGTGGTACAATCATCAGCACAGTCAGTATTGGAACATTTTCTTCATTCTTACACTCATAGTTATTAACTCCCCATATCCCCCAAACCTAATTTGCTATAGCCCCAAGGAACTGTTAATACAGTTACTATCTCTTTAGGTTTACTCCTCCTGAATTTCATATACAGAAAGACACTTTAAAACAAACAACAAGAAAAACTGACAAGCATAACAAAGTAAAACATTAAAAAAAACCCAAATATTGAAAATTAGAACAATTTGAAATGGATCATTATAGAGATCAAATGATAGGATATTAAATTTTAACCTAACAATCTGCAGCAGTCCACGTTCCAATGCATTCAGCATCGTATCAAGGGTGTTCACAAAAACCAGGATGGATATTGAGGGAGAGTTTAGAAGTTGGCACTTGTAATAAATTGATCACATGTGGACCACACAGTTGCAGAACGGGCCTTCATTGTGTGTGCTGTGTAGACTGAGACCACGCAGAAATAGATAGGGATTGTTTCTAGAATCCCAGGACTGCTTGGCTCTAAAATAACCAGATTTTAGGGGTTCCAACATTTCAACATTGAATTCAAGGCTTTTCTTGCTAGGACGCTGAGAGCTCCTAGACCTGGGGCAGGCATCTCTAAAGCAAAGGTGTGGAGAGGCTGGAGAAGAGGTGGACATAGGCAGAGAGGAAAGGTTAGTGAGACGCTAATGGAAGTCACACAGCACATGGGAGGATGAAGGGCCATGGTGAGCTCTCCTGGTATAAGGTAAGCAACATGAAGGGGATGAGGCAGAAGCTAGGCAGGGGTCCCCAGATTGGCTATCTCAAGTATGGGTATCTCAAGTCAAAAAAGAGTCTGACTCAGGAAGCCTGGGCTTGGTTGTGGCCAGACTTGAAGCTACGTTTCAGACTATCAAGACTGAGAAAGTGACAGGAGGTCAACAAGTGAGCAGCATGGTGCTATGGAAGGAGCTTGGGATTGGGAGTCACATTGGGAATTCACATCCCGAATTCACATCCCGAATTCACATCCCAATTAGACAAGTCTCCCAGTGGAGACTCTGTGTGCTCTTCCCAAGTGCACATTCCTAGACCATAGATGTAGGTAGGTAAATAGATAAACTGCCATCAAGTCACCATCAACTACTCGTGTCCTCCTGTCCAACAGAATAGAATGTTGCCCGGTCCAGCATCATCCTCACATTCGCCAGCTTGTAGGAGTCCATCACTGGCGCTAGTGTTTCAGCCTATGTCCACCCATTTCCCTGCTGGCCTCCTTTGCCCCACCCCCACACTGGCCTTCTAGTTCAGCAAACACGATGCCATCCTCCCACAGATTCTTCCCGACGCTGTGTCTGAAGCAATGAGTCAAGCACTGTTCTATGATAAGCCACAAGATTTCCACTGGCGTGCTTGCTTCGGCAGCACATATACTAAAAAAGATTTCCACTGGCAAGTTTTCAGAAGTAGGTCCCCCGGCCTTTCTATTTTGTCATACTCAGGAAGTTCCACTGAAGCATGTCCTTGCCAGGTGGGCCTGCTGACAAGTGACATACCAGGGGCACGGTGCCCAGCACCACAGCAACTCGAAAGCAAGAACAGAACAACAAACTGACAAGTGGGTAGAGATCTTAGGCCTTAGAAACTGGAGAGCGAAACATGACCGGGCTCTGGGACAGCTCGAATCCTGGATTCCAGTCAGGCCTGCCCAGTTCCAATGCTTTTCCATGAAGTCCTGCAGCCAGCGGCCACCCTTGTACTCCAGCAGTGTTGCCTTTTTTTTTTTTTTAGTATATTATTAGTATAGTCTATTATTAAAAATAATTTTATTGGGGGCTTGTACAATTCCTTATCACAATCCACACATGCATCCATGTGTCAAGCACTTTTGTACATTTGTTTCCCTCATCGTTCTCAAAACATTTGCTTTCTGCTTGAGTCCCTAGTATCAGCTCCTCATTTCTCCCTCCCTCCCCCCTCCCCCATGAACCCCTGATAATTTAGAAATTATTATTATTTTGTCACAGTCTTACACCACCCGACATTCTCCCCTCAACCACTTCACCGCTGTCTGCCCCCAAGTAGGAGATCCTATATAGATCCTTGCAATCTGTTCTCCCTTTCTACCTCACTGTCCCTCCACCCTCCCATTATTGTCCCTCTCACCACTGATCCTAAGGGGTTCTTCTGGTCTGGAGTCCCTGTGTTTCCAGTTTCTATCTGTAACCAGTGTACATCCTCCAGTCCAGCGGGATTTGTAAGGTAGTACTGGGATCATGATAGTGGGGATGGGAGGGAGGAAGTGTTCAAGAATTAGAGGAACATTGTATGTTTCATCATTGCTAAACTGTACCCTGACTGCCTTGTCCCTTCCCTGGGCCTTCTGTGAAGGAATGTCCCTTTGCGCACAGATGGACTTTGGGTCCCCACTCTGCACTCCCCCTCATTCACAAGAGACTGATCCCCTCAACCCCACTTGATCACCCAGGCTACTGTGCTTCTTCCATGTGGGCTTTGTTGCTTCTCAGCAAAATGGCCACTTTTTAATCTTCAAGGTGTTAAGGCCCCAGATGCTACATCCTCTGATAGCCAATCACCAACAGTTTTCTTCACCAATTTTGCTTATGCACCCACTTTGTCCACAGCCACCGTGTCGGGACAGGCTGGTGTGCTTCTTCCATGTGGCCTTTGTTTTTTCTCAGCTAGATGGCTGCTTGCTTATCTTCACAGTGTTGCCTGTCTTTATTATTCCTAGTAGATCCCTTCTTACTTATACTGACCTCTCTGAAGTGGAATCCTGGCTGACATGTGGGGCCAATACTATCTTATTCCAAGTATGATTTGGGGAATTAACATATCATATGTCACATATTTGTAAATAGTATCCTTCAGCAAATTTTGTTTTTCTTGCTATTGGGTGCCAGTGAATTGATCCTATTGACAGTGACCTTTCGGTCAACAGAAGGAAACACCACCGATCCTGGGTCATCCTCATCATGATTGTTATGTTTGAGCCCATGACTGCAGCCACTGTGCCAGTCCATCTTCTCCAGGACCTTTTCACTGTTCCTCTATGTTACCAAGCGAGATATCCTTCTCCATGACCCGCTCTCTCTTGACAACATGCCCAAAGTACACGAGACAAAGTCTTTCCATCCTTGCCCGTCAGCAACTTTCTTGTTATACCTCTTCCACGACATATTTGTTGGTTCTTTTGACAGCCTGTGGTACTTTCAATGTTCTTTCACATGTCTGAGTAAGGAAGAACATTTCTAACTAGAAGACATTGGGGTGCTCTTAGAGGAATTCCCTGTGAATCAGGATTTTGGTCACACGTGATACTGAACACCTGTGCACATGTCCATCTGGAGATGGAAATGATTGGGTATTTGGATGAAGCTGAGGTACCTAGTCAGCCATACTACAGACTTCAAAGCCTTGGCACCAGGCTGGATGGCTATAAAATCAAAATCCCATTTGCACACTGGTGTTGGAGGGCTCTGTACAGCTGAAGGCAGAACCACTTTGCACAGATGATATTGTATCTGGACATAGGTACTGCAGTCTGACTATGTTAGGTTCGTGTGCTCATCTCTCTGAGATTCAGCTTTTCTACATGTAAAATGGGTGTATTTAAGAGAATGCATCTTTTTTTTTTGTTTGTTTGTTTTTTGTTTTTTGGGCATCACTGCTCTCCGGCGGTGGGAGTAGGAGGCCCAGCCCCACTGCTGGAATTGAACCTCCGTCCCAGTGGGCCGCAGTCCCACGCACAACCACTACGCCACCGGGGCTCAGCCCGAGAATGCATCTTAAAGCATTCCTCTGATGATTAACTATGGTAACACCTCTGAAAGGTTAAGTCCAGCCTGGCATATTGCATATCTGTGATAAATATTATTTATGATTAGGTTGGGGAGTTCCTGGGTAGTACCAATGGTTAACACATGTGGCTGCTAACTGAAAGGTTGGAGGTTTGAGAACACCATGAGTGGTGCCTTGGAAGAAAGACCAGGCAATCTCCATCTGAAAAATCAGTGATATGGAGCATGGTGCTACTGTGCCAATCCTGGGGTTTCTAGAAGTTAGAATCAACTTGAAGGCAACAGCTCTCCTTTTTATTGATGAGGTTGAGAATGATCATTCATCCAGAGATCTTTTGAGAAATCACATTTTTCTATTTTTAAAAATCATTTTATTGGGGTTTCATCCAACTCTTATCACAATCCATACATACATTAATTGTATGCAGTTCACATTTGCACATTTGTTGCCATCATCATTCTCGAAACATACTCCTTCCACTTAGGCCCCTGGTATCAGCTCCCAATACTTCCCCTCTCTTTCCGCTCCCCCTCCCCCTTGAACTCTTAATAATTTACAAACTATCATTATTTTGTCATATCATACACTGCTTGATGTGCCCCCTCACCTACTTCCCTGTTGTTAATACCCCAGGGAGGAGGCCACATTCAAATTCCTACAATTGCTTCCCCCTTTCTACTCCACCTTCCCTTCACCCTCCTAGTATCAACACTTTCACCACTAGATCCTGAAGGGATCATCTGTCCTAAAGTCCCCATGTTTCCAGCTCCTGTCCATACCAGTGTACAACTCCTGGTCTAGCTGGATTTGTAAGGTAGAACTGGGATCATGATAGTGGGTAGAAGGAAGCATTTAAGAGCTAGAGGAAAGTTGCACATTTCATTGCTACACTCTACATTGACTGGCCTGTCTCCTCTCTGTAACCCCTCTGTAAGGGGATGTTGCCTACCTATTGATGGGCTTTGGGTCTGCAATCTGTCCTCCCCCTTATTTATAATGATATAATTTTTAGTTCTTTGATACCTGATATCTGATCCCCGCCCCCCCTTTACACCTCATGGTCACACAGGTTGGTGAAAACCACACATTTTTTGGGGGGGGGCATCATTGCCTCTGGTGGTCATGGGCGCTACCCAGCACTGCTGGGCGCTGCTCCTGAGAGCCACTGCTGGATTTGAACCACCAAGCCCGTGGGCCGCAGTCCCGCACTCAACCACTTACACAACCGAAGCTCAGCCCCCCAAACCACACATTTTTAAAGGCTGCTTTAGTTTTTCTCTTGAAGACTCTTGATGATATACTAATTTCATAGATAGATAGATAGATAGATAGATAGATAGATAGATAGATAAACAGATTTGCAGGACTATAGATGGTTAGGTAAAGTTCCAGTAATCAGTTTATATGTTATGTAGATGATCATATAAACTTAATGTAGGAAAAATTCACATTAACAATGCTGTGGTGGTCATGTGCTATGTCAATTTGATGATTGAGATATAGGGATGGAGTCTAGCCTATCAATCTGGAGATAGTCATTGAGTAGCCAATGAGGCCTCTGTGTGGGCATGGCTTTCTCCTGAGACTTCTGGGAAATCTCATGGTATTTCCCAATTGGAAAACAGAGAGTTCTCTCTCAGTCTCTGGGAGTCAGTCTCCGAGACGAAAAAACTATGGACAAGACAAGATGGCAGCATCTGAAGAGCTGGATGAGCCAGAGGAGAAACCACACTGCCTTACCCTGATGGAACCAGACCTCTGAAGCTGGAGAAGTCACGTGGAGACCCCTGCCAGTGCCGAGTTGCTTCTACCATCACTGTATGCTGTTGACGGACCCTGAGAGCGAGGAACCATGGGGAGACCGTTGCTAGTGCCCAGATTCTGCCTGTGACTTTTGTGAGTCAGAGGGAGACTTTGGAGACTGGTGTCAGGCATGTGGGCTAGTATCGGACTTGTAACTTTGGACTGGATTGGGTTGGGATGCTTTCTCGATGTTCCATTGTATATAAACCTTACCCCTATATCCATAGGTGTATCTATGGATTTGTTCCTCTACTCTCCCTGGACTAACACAGATGCTCAGATTTTTAGTTTAAAAAATATTGCTGTTAGATGCTATTGAGCCAGTCCATTCTGATTCAAAGCAATCCGATTGCAGCAGAGCAAAACACTGCCCACCCCCACCTTCACCATCCTATTGCTGCTACCACTGTGTCAACTTATCTCATTGAGGGTCTTCCTCTTTTCTTTTTGCTGTCTTCTTTACCAAGCCTGAATCTTTCTGCAGGGACTGTCTGATAACATGCCCAACGTTTGTGAGATAAAGTCTTGCTATCATTGCTTCTAAGAAGCATTTTGAGTATTCTTCTTATGAGACAAATTTGTTCTTCTAACAGAACATGGTATATTCAATCTTCTTTACCAACACCATAATCCAAAGGCATTCAAAGTTCTTCAGTTGTCCAGTTTTCAAATGCATATAAAGTAATTAACCACATGCATATTGAAGACACACTTTTGTCCTCAAAGTGGCATTTTTGCTTTTGGGCAAGTTAAAGAGGTCTTGTGCAGATTTACCCAATATAATACAATGTTTGATTTCTTAACTGCTGCTTCCATCAACATTACATATGGATCAAAATATAATGAAATCTTTAGATATTTTCTCCTTTTACCACAGTGTTGTCTTGTTGTTCTAGTTGTGAAGATCTTTGTCTCCCTTCCATGGACTATGTGCTATGCTGAACAGATGCTCCAAATGGTGTTTTCATAGTACAGCTGAATTAATGGTGACTATTTGTTGGCCGGCAACCTAGTTGACCATCTAAAATAGGTCTACATGGATTACTCTAAATCACTTTATTCACATCTCCAATCTGTGATATATGGACAGGTAAATGACTAAAGAAATCGAAATTACAATTCTCTTTACATCTTGCTTAGAAACGTTGACCCACATTGCAGTGTCATAAGCTGCTACACTTCAGATCTCTCTTTTGTGGCCTTTTGGTCTACTTAAAGACTTACAGCCAGGACTGGCCTACCATGCCCCTAGGGAAGCAAAACAAAAAGTAAAAAGAGAGAGTGATGGGTTAGGTCCCATATTGCACATCAAACCTTGAGGAGAGTGTCTCTGTGAGGAGCTACTAAGGCACAGAGAAGACTGTAGGACTGACAGCAGCCCAAGACATGGTGGCCCCTCGCTCGAGATACCACAATAAAGGACAATGCTGGCGACATGGTGGCAAGTGAACCCGGTCTGGATCACCCACCCCCAGCTCCACCCACACTCACCGTTGGGCGAAGCAAGAAGGGAACACAATAGATCAGCAACCCGAGCAGAGCAAGTCCACAAAGACCCAGAGAAGCCTCCAAAATAGAGTTCAGTCTAGAAGGGACACCTCCCTGAGCCCCCCAGGACCAGTGAGGAGAGAGTCATAAAGGTCATTTGGCAGACCTGGAATTATGTATGCTTTCTGTCCCCCTTCTTTATCTTCAATCTTTTGTTTTGAATTCGTTATTGTTGTTTTGCCTACCTATATATGATAGGCATGGAAAGCAAGCCCAAGGGAGAAACAGTGGAACAGCTGTTTCAGAGGAAGTTGGTAGGAGGAGAGAACAGTAAGCCTTAGAGAAGGGAACAACTAGGGAGTTAAAATTAATGAGGAGGACATAGAGATCCTGGGAGTGATGGAGCAACAGCTATCTAGTTGAGAGGAATTGTTAAGAGGTGGAATAAGGGTGAGCATGATGGTGGGACCGGAGGAAGATAAAAGGAAACAGAGAAAAAATATAGGAAGCAATGCTATGCATAGAGATATAAACATAGGTATGCACTTATATAAGTATATTAATTCATTAAAATAGAAATATTGGCCTAGATGCATATATTTATATGACAATACATTGAGGAAGTGGATGGACTTTGGCCTCTACTCAAGCCCTCCTTCAAAGCAAGAACACTTTGTTATAACAACCTGGTATTCTGGGATAATCACCCTCCCAGCACAATTGCTGAAGGCAAAATGGGCATATAAGAAAATGTAAGGCTGAGCCCCGGTGGCATAGTGGTTGAGTGCGGGACTGTGACCCACGGGTTTAGCAGTTCAAATCCAGCAGTGGCTCTCCAGGAGCAAGGCAGTAGCTCCCACAACCCCCAGAGGACAGTGATGACTTCCCGCAAAAGAAAAAGAAAATATAATAAGGGAAACTGATGGTGCCTGGCTATCAAAAAATACAGCATTTGTGGTCTTAAAGGCTTGAAGGTAAAGAAGCAGCCATCTACAGAGAAGCAGCAAGCCCACATGGAAGAAGCACACCAGCCTGTGGGATCATGAGGTGCCAACAGGATCAGATAACAGGTATCAGAAGACCCCAAACAAACAAACAGTGTTGAGAATGAGGGGAATTGGAGCAGAGACCCAAAACCCATCTGTAGATAGTGGGATATCACCTCACAGAAGGGTCACAAGGAAGGGATAAGACAACCAGGGCACAGTATAGCACCAATGAAGCACACAATATTCCTCTGGTTCCTTGAGGCTTCCTCACCTCCCCCCCACTATCATGATCCCAGTCGTGCCTTTCACTTTGGGCTACACTGGAGCTTGTACACTGGTACAGATAAGAGCTCGTGACACCTGGAATCTAGGTTAGAGAAACCCCTCAGGAACAGATATGGGAGTAGCAATACCCGGAGGGGAAATGAAGGTGGGGAGAGAAGGGGAGTAAGGTGGAACTGATCACAATGATCGGCACATAGCCATCTCCCCCCACCAGTCTAGAAAGGGAACCAACAAGAGAAGCTGTGGGGGAAAGGTGACAGTGGACCATGTAAGATATGGAAATTATAATTTATCAAGGGATCAAATGGGGGGAGAAAGAAGAGGAGCTGATGCCAAGGGCTCAAAAAAGAAAGTAAATGTTTGGAAAATAATGATGGCAACATATGTACAAATACATACAAGTGATGTATGGCAGTGTAAGATACCCCAATAAAAGAAGCTTTAAAAAAAAGAAGAAGTTATAGCCTGGAAAAGAACCAGGCATTGATCTTTGGGGGATTTGAGGATAAATGTGGTTTTAGAGTAAGCTTGTTGTTAGAAGTTGAGTCGGCAGAACACAGCAAAACACTGCCTAGTCATGTGCCATCTTGACCACTGCCGCCACTTTTGCTCCCATTGTTGCAGCCACTATGCCGATCGAGCAGGTCTGTGTGGTGGTTGTTACCTTCTCCTCCACCGAGCATTATGTCCTTCTTGAGAGACTGGTCCCTCCAGAGCACATGTCCAAAGCACAGGAGATACAGTGCCTCCATCCTTACTCTGAGGATGACGGTGACTGTAGTCCATCCAAGACAGACTTGTGTCTTCTGGAGGAACAATAAACGCACCAAAGCTAAAATGATATTTAATGACAAAAACCACTGGAAAACCCTGAAACAGTGATATATATATATATATATATATATATATATATATATATATGGAACTAATCCTCTCAGATGTGTGGTAGAAGCCATGAGACCAGTTCCACCTTGGCTAGCCTTGTGACTTGAACTGACTGTAGCTGACCTGGGAGAGATCTCCCCAGGCTTTTTCCTGATGGCCTCATAGTCTGTATCTGGTGCAGAGGATTTCACTGAAAACCCAATGCCCACAAAAGCAATTCGTCTTTGAAAGAGTTCATTCCTCCGACTTCCTATCATTTTGCTTTCATACAAAGAGGCTATGGAACAGTCTTTGAACAGGCTTTGCCTGAGCACTTCCTAGTGTCTTTATTTAATCACAGTTTTATGAACTCTTCATATACCAGCCAGCCAATTTTTACAGCCTCAGAATCTTGCTCAGGAGACAGACACTGATGTTTCCTGCAGTCAATTTTAAAGGCTTTACCATCTGGGATTTTTAGTAACTCGTGAAAAGCAAATAGTTAGTGTGTTCTCAGGATCCTGCAGCCCAAAATATAGGATTGCTCTGCATGAAATGCATGGTAACAGCACAAACTTGTTTCACAATCATTTATGAAGCTAATCATCAAAATGGGTTTTACTTAGTCTAATACTTTGGTTTGATTTACTCCCTTAGTGCCTTATTTAGTAGAAGGAAGGCAGGAGGCTATTGCAAGAAGTTAACACATGGATAGGACTTATCTCGGAATATCTAGCCCTGACTAGGCCACTATTTTTTTTAATCCCCCTCTGTGTCGCTATTTAGAGAAGATGGAAACCACCCAGGGCCCTGTTGATTTAACCAAGAGTCATATTTGCCTGGGAGAGTTGGTGGTTCCTTCCATGTGGACACCCGAGTTTGATTCCTGGCCGATGCATCTCCTTCACAGTGACTACCTGTCTGTCGGCATAGGCTTCTGCATTCTATGCTGTGGACCAGCTATCAGAGGAGCTTCTTAACAGAGCCCGGGGGGTGGGGGTGGGGGTTCCATCTCCTCTCAATTGCGACACAGAGGGTCCCTTTCCTCAGTAGCACTACCCCTTCTCTTCAAACCGTCTTTTGGTCTGCAAAGGGGGCAGTTGTTGCTTCCTGCTTCATATCATTTCCCTGGTTAAACACCCACTACCCATTACAAAGTAATATTTTCTCCAGGTCCCAGTGTCAAGTCCAGGGGTGGGGGTGGGGGGCTATCCAATTGACTCGTCTTGTGCCAGTTATTAATTCCTGGTTCAAGGGGGCCCTAGCTCTGGGCCATCTGTATGTCAGAGGAGCCTGTGAGAGTAGGCTCTAAGCAATGGGGATTGGAGGGGTGGGAAGGGAAGGGAAGAGAAGTAGGCTGGCTCTGGTGGTGAGATGGCTGAAATCCTTGGTAGCCGACCTCTCAATATCCCTGGTTCTCCAGGTGTGAAAGCAGCCTTTTGGCTCAGCAATTACAGCTTGGGATCCAAGTGTGGTCCCTCACTCATCCCCTGGTTTTAGTGTTGCTGCTGTTTTTCCTTTTGTTCCTCCCTAATTCGTGACCCTCCTCCCTTGGTTTCTTTTTAGTTCATTGTTCTCTCCACTCACTGGATAGATGTGACATCAGGGAACTAGGACAGAGCTGGGGATGGAAAGATCTTTGTCAGAGAGATCCACGGACCCAGCCTCTAAGTTCCAGTGTCAGGCCCCAGGCAAGTCACATAGCCTTCCTTCGCCTTTGCTTCAATTCTAAAATGGAAAGGTGCTGGACTAGATGCACTGAGACATGCCAGAGATGACCTTGCCAAGGGACACCACCTATGGGCCCACATTTGCCACCACTCAAAGTGTGGTCCATGGCAGGCATTGGTTATTGATCCCAGAACTCTCTGCTGGGGCTCAGGGAATGCATTTAGAATCCTTCACCACAACCAAGGTAACCTTGACCAATCTCTTGAAGTTTCTCTCAGAGGGAGATTTGGTTAATGATCCAACTGTGAACTGGAAGCCAAGGCCTGGCATCGACGAGCTTCATTTCTTGCCTCCCTTAGGGAGAAAGGATAAATAGAGCCTCTTTTCTAATGCCTAATTCTATGAAACCTTAAGGGAGAAGAAAATAACCCTCTCTCCCTTTACTCCTGATCATTCCTATTTATTTATTAAGAGATCATTTTATTGGGGGCTCTTAGAGCTCTTATACCAACCCATGCATCAATTGTGTGTTAGTCTGTGTGGACTAGAGAAATAAATTCATAAACACTCATGCGAGTATAAGAAAGAGCTTTATCGGATGCATAAGCAAATGTGGCGAAGAAAGCTGATGATGTTTGATATGGTGTCCGGGTTCTTAAAGGCATGAAGATAAACAAGCAGCCATTAACCTGAGAAACAACAAAGCCCACATAGAAGAAAAACACCAGATTGTCCCCCAAACAATCACTGTAGACAAAGCAGGTGCATAAGCAAAAGTGGTGAAGAAAGCTGATGATGCCTGGCTATCAAAAGATCTAGTACCTGGGGTCTTAAAGGCTTGAAGGTAAACAAGTGACAAGGAAGAAGCACAGAAGTCTGGGCGATCACGAGGTTTTAAGGGGTTCAGATATCAGACACCAAAGAACAAAAAAATTATATCACTGTAAATGAGGAGGATTGCAGAGTGTGGATCCAAATCCCATCTGTGAGCAACTGGACATTCCCTCACAGAAATTCCGGGGAGGGGATAAGGCAGTCAGGGTGCAGTGTCGCAGTGATGACACATACATTGTTCCTCTAGTTCTTGAGTACTTCTTTCCCCGCCTTGCCTCACTATCATGATCCCAGTTCTACCTTAAAATTTCGGCTGGACCTGAGCATGTGCACTGGTACAGATAGGAACTGGAAACACAGGGAATCCAGACCAGAAGAACCCCTTAGGACCAGTGGTAAGAAGGGCAGTAATGGGAGAGTGGAGGGAACATGGGGTAGAAAAGGAAAACAGATTGCAAGGATCTTCATATGACCCCCTGCCTGGGAGATGGACAGCAGAGAAGTGAGTGAAGAGAGACGTCGATGGTCTAAGATATGAAAAACTAATAATAATTTATCAATTATCAGGGGTTCGTGGGAGAGCAGAGAGGGAGGGGAAGATGAGGAGTGGATACTCAAGTAGAAAGGAAGTGTTTTGAGAACCATGAGGGAAACAAATGTACAAAAGTGCTTGACTGCTGGACACGATGGATGTATGTGTGGATTGTGATAAAGAGTTGTATGAGCCCCCAATAAGATGATTTTTTAAAAAAAGAAAGAGCTTTATATCAAGGAACAATTTTACATTAAGAAAACATCCCAACCTAGACCAAATCAAGTCTATGAGTTCAATATTAGCCCTGAAGTCTGATATTTGTCCATGAATTCCTCTTGAATCTCATGCATGCAGCACATGCAATGATGTTGAATGCAGGAAAATCACCAACCAGTGGGTTAAAAGTCTATCGGTCTAGTGGCGGTTGAAGCACCTCAGGCCTGGTGTGGGTCTCCACAGGGCTCCTCCAGCTCCAGGGCTCTGGCTATCATCAGGGTGGCTCTGTGCGGCTTGTCAACAGGAATGTTAAGCAGAGAGTAAGCATGTCTCTGTCCTCCCGTGAGCTATGTATCTCCATTTGAGCCTCCCAAAGGTGGTCATCAAGCTGCGACCTGACTGGCAGGCTAGACTCCACCCCTTCGCATGTTGACAGGAGATCATGTACCTGCCACAAATCATATCTAGCATATTTGTACATGTGTTACCATCAGGGTTTTCAAAACACTTACTTTATACCGAGCCCTTGGTATCCGCTCCTCTTTTTTCAAACTTCCTTCTCCCCTACCCCCACTTGTGACCCCTTGATAAATTATGAATTATTGTTATTTTCATATCTTACCCTTGACCACTGTATCCCTTCCCCTGTGGTTTCTGTTGTTCATACCCCTGAGGGAGGGTATGTGTAGTTATGTGTCAGTCATTATGATGGATCCCCCTTCTCCCCTTCCTCCCTCCCCCTTTTCCCACACCTTCCCCTACCCTCTGGTATCACTACTTCCCATTCCCCGCTTCCTTCCCGACTTGCAGCCAGCGCGTGTCTGCTTTCTCTTGTTGACGGGAGAACCGGCCGTTCTTTCAGCAGAGGTGTGGCGTCTGCTTCCACGTTTGTCGGAGCCCCTGTGATGCTCGACTGGCTCACATTGCAATTGTGTGGTGGCAGGCATCCGGGAGGATTATGTCACTTTCTGAAAAATGTTTCTTCTGCAGTTATATTTAGACTGAAGAAAGATCCTTGCATCTCAGCTCAAATTATACTCAATGTGCTTAATTGCTGTCACCCCCAAATATGATACTGAGTGAGGCTCGCATCTTCAATTCACATTTGTCATCTATATTTACAAATGACACAGCTCTGGAACATCTGCCGTGCCTATGGAATACTCATTTCTGCAGACGAGGCAGCTGTTGCGGCTGGTGGCAGAATGGTTTCCTCGACGTCAACAAGGCTAGCGAGCCTCTCTCTGACTTTTCTGCGGGAAGCCGTTTCCCACAAAGCCTTCTCCCTCCCCTGGAGAAGGTGAATGTCAATGTCGAAGCCTATGGAGCCCTGGTGGTGTCATGGCTCCACAGTGTGCGACTCATTGAAAGGTGAGCAGTGTGAACTACCCGCCGCTCTGAGGGACTGAGACCAGGCTTTCTAAAGTCTCAGAAACCCACCAGGGCAGATATACCCCGTCCCACTGGCTTACTGTGAGTTGGCATTGACTCAATGGCAGTCTGTTTGACTTGTTTTGGGGGAAGAAGGCAACTTTCTGCTGTGAGACTGCCTCCTGGATAGATGCAGATGGTGGCCTTGTCGGAGCAGGGCTGTGTCGAGGAGGAGCTCTGCAGACTGGAGAACTGTACATCTAGAAAGGTCCAGAAAGGAAGCAGACTAAAGCAGGTAGACAGGTGAAAGGAGACTTTTGCAGTAGACCGGATAAAGTCTATATTCCTGATGTATAGAAGCACGGATTGGCATTTTAATTTTAAAAATCATTCTCAGTGTCGTGGTGTTGGTAGAAAATGTGGCCCTTACCACCTCAATCTTTCTTGTAAAGGACGTAGGTAGTGGGTGAAAGAGGAAGAGTGAGATGGATATGGTTAATGCCACACTATGAGTTGGAATGAACTGAACAGCATCCCAAAACTCAAGATGATGAAACCCTCTGAAAAATATTCTTTCTCAAAGGCAAACCTTGACATTACTCAGAGTGAACTAAGCTAATCACAAAAGGACAAATCTTGCACGAACCCACTTAAATGGAATATAGAGAATTGGAAAGTATTTAGAGACTCAAGTTTGCTAGTGGCTACTAGAGGTGCATGGAAGTAGCCTTGATGGTGGTGAGTTACCAGTTGGGCTGCTAGCCGGAAGGCCAGCAGTTCAAAACCACCCGCCACTCCTCTGGAGGCAGATGGGACTTTCTGCTACCTCTCAGCTTTATAGCTCCAGAAACCCAGAGACATTTCTGCTTTTTTTCTATAGGGCCTCTAGGAGTCAGAATCGACTTGATGGCAGTGAGTGAGTGAGTGAGTGAGTGAGTGAGTAGCAGGGAGGAAAATAAAGGGAAACTCAATGCTTAGGTTCTCAACCTTCCTAATGCCACCACCCTATAATCCAGTTCCTCATGGTGTGGTGACTGCCCCAACCATAAAATTACTTTCATTGCGACTTCATCACTGTCATCTTGCTACTGTAATGAATCAGGCAACTCCTGTGAAAGAGTTGTTGGACCCCCAAGGGATTCGGGACCCACAGATTGAGAACTGCTGGCTTAAGGGATTCTGAACTTCTGTTAAAGGGGATAGTATAATTTGGGAATGGATAAAGGTGATAATTGAACAACACGATGGACATATTAATTTCCCTGAATTGTGCATACGGTGATTATTGGATGTCATATGACATATGTATTACATTAAGTTAATTAAGTTTAAATTATACTATAATTAATGGTTGTCTCATAAAACAACAGCAACAAAAACTCAAATCAAACCCATTGGCATTGAATTGAAAGTGATTCATAGTAATCCTATAGGACAAAGTTGAATTGCCTAACTGGGTTTCCAAGGCTATGAAGCAGACCCCGCCCCACTCCCATCTTTCTCCTGTGAAGGGTTCCACTGGCAGCTGAGCACTTAACTCTGTGCCTCCCTGGATCCTCTACTCAATTTCACTCTCTGATGGTCCAGATGAAGAACCTGGGGATTAATCAGCTAGAGCAGTGGTTCTCAACCTTCCTCATGCCGCAACTCTTTAATATAATTCCTCATGTCCTGGTGACCCCCCAACCATAAAACCATTTTTCTTGCTACTTCATAACTGTCATCTTGCTACTGTAATGAATTGGGCAACCCCTGCGAAAGGGTTGTTGAAGGGGTCTTGCTGAGTTAACAGGATTTGTTTCCCGCCTCAAAGTGAGCAGGTGGAGAACCCTGGTCAGAATCCAGGTCTCCAAGTCCCCAAGTGACCTTTTTAGCACTTTTCTCCTTTATGATTCTGTGTCTCCATTCAACTTTGGCTTTGAGTTCATTGACACAAATAAAATTACAGATCAGTTGACTACATATTGGCAACTCCATGGTGTTTGCTCATTCTGTTTTTCAAGCAAACTGGGCTTCAACCTTTCGAGAGTGACAGTAAGTCCTGGGATTGGGATCACACCCTTGACTTTTGCTTTCTCCGTGTTCAGTAGTGTAACTTCAGTTTCATGATTCAGCACTATTAAGATGCTCTAAAGATTTAATTAAAACTAGAATAAAATCTTTGCCTTTTATTGAATTTCATTTTTCTTAGTGATTCTTTTGTCATTAAACACTAGTAGAGGGTAGACTCATATTAATTTGGCTGCGGGGAGGCAATATACAGTAAGGGGGAGGTCAGCAAAAATAACCCAGCTGACTGAGCTGATAGAGATAGGGAGCATTCCCGAGACCCTGGCCCATAGCCATCCTTCAGGCTTGGAACTGATTCTCCCCTCATTACCCTGTTTCATTTTCAACCCAACGATAAAGTCTATCAAGCACAATGAACAGTAGGGAAAGAGAACCTCCTTAGATTAATCAACCATGCCAAAGGGCAGCACTGACCCAAGAACAAAATGCAGAAGGCCAGAAGGGTTTGGGAAAGAAGGAGGAATGAAAATGAGGTTCCCGGAGGAGACCCCAGAACACAGAGGAGAAGCAAGATGAGAGATGTCTCCTTGTGGTGATTGTATGAGACAAAGTGAGATTGAATGATTAAATGGGAAATGGATTTTCTCTGTAAATCTTCACCCAATTCAAAACACAACTGTTTTTTAGCTATTTATTTTTGAAATTACCTAACACTAATTTTGCCCTTGGGGAATCCATTTTGACACTGACTAGACATCGTGAAAATGTGAAGCATTTGATGTCAGTTGGCTTGAAAAATAACCAGTCAAATTCTTGAACTCTGCAAAAAGGAGCGTATATCTCGGCTCTGTAAGCAAACTCACTTGACAAAAATGAAAATAACCCCAAAGCCAAATCAAACTCACTGCTGTCAGGTTAATTCTGATTCAATAGTGAGGGTTTCCAGGGAAATCTCTGTGGGAGCTGACTGCCACATCTTTCCCCTCCGGAGCAGTTGGTGGGTTTGAACATGGGACCTTTTGATTAGCAGCCGCGTGCCTCACCATGGTGTCACCAGGGCTCCAGAATAAGCATGTTGTTGTTGTCAGGAGCCATCTCATTGACTGACCCATTTTGCTCCCTGTGCACAGCAGAGCACAACCCTGGCCGGTCCTGCCCCGTCCTCACAATTGTTCCTATGCCTGAGCCCGTCGATGCAGCCGCTGTGCCAGTCCATCTCGTCCAGGGCCTTCCCCTCCTTTATTGCCCTTCCAGTATTTCAATCCAGATGAATAAAAATCGCTTTTTTTTTTTTTTTGTGGCATCACTGCCCTGGTGGGAATAGCAAGCCCAGCCTTGCTGCTGGATTTGAACTGTCAACCCTGTGGGCCGCAGTCCCGCAAACTACCACTAAGCCACCAGGGCTCAGCCTAAAAATCGCTTTTTAAAGCAGCCTCCAAGGTTGATTTTTGTATGCTGCAGTGACATATGTTTGTCAATCATGATTTTTAATTTTAAAGTCGGGAGTCAGAGGTAATTACAAGTAATTAGTGGCCCAACCAGTGCGCCACTAGAAACACTTAATTTCTCTTGGTATTGTAAGAAGTCAACAAAACATGCCACCATTTCACCAGTAAGTGGTTCTAACAATTATTTACTGTGAAAATAATAGTGTTAGCAATTCAGGATAGAAGACAGAATTGCATGCTATTTATCTTGAGGGTAACAGTCTCTGTTTTTAGCTTCAAGAAGCTGTACATGTACAATGATGAGGAAAACTACAAACTAGGAAATATCTTAACCGCCAAAGAACCCGGCTTTCTTCAGGGGCTTCTAGGAAGGAGAGACTGTTTTCGGTTGGCTCAAACTCCTGTATGGTTGCTGTTGTCCCTTGGTCATCCACTGTGACCCTTCACAGCCCTTCCCACCCATTGTCCTGTCAAGGATGCCGCTGCAGTGTCAGGCCCCCTTGCATTTCCTCCCTGCCTCCTCAAATCCGCTGGGTGGAAGTACTGTTCTTTGGAAGCAAGTGCTTACCCTGAGAAAGGAAATCGCCAGCTCTTCAGAGAAGGTAGACTATAAAATTTGAGACTTGGTGAGCTCGGCAACCAGCAAAACAGAAAATGTGGGAAGTCTAGTTTAGACTTGTTGACTTTTAACTTGTTAGTTATGGGCATGAAAAAGAAAACAGCTGATATAAAGAGAACAAAAAGGGGATTTCTGACCCTGAAAATAAACAGTGCCCTTCAAGTCTACAAAGGTGGTTGATGAAAACATGCAATTATTATTTCTCTTGTTTGGTCTTGGCTGAAAACATCGCTTTCGATTGCCATGGGAATGGCACTTGGTAGTCCATTGAATAGTGACATGATTTGTGTTTGAAAATTAGTATCTCTAAAAGATGACCTTTCATTTTATTTTAGTTTCTTTTTTTTTGACATCACTGCCCTCTGGTGGTCATGGGAGCTACCCAGCGCTGCTCCTGAGAGCCGCCGCTGGATTTGAAGACCTCTCATTTTATTTTATTGCAGTAAATTAACAAAAAATTTGCCATTTTAACATCCTTTGCATATACAATTCAGTGGCATTAATTATGTCTAGTCTATTCTACCATCACTATTTTTTGGGGGGCGGGGCATCACTGCTCTCCAGTGGTGGGAGGAGGAGGCCCAGCTCCACTGCTGGAATTGAACCTCCGTCCCAGTGGGCCGCAGTCCCGCGCACAACCACTACGCCACCGGGGCTCAACCCCTCTACCATCACTATTAGCCACTTCTTTTGTTCCTGTTCTTTACATCAAAAGGTGGACCTCATGAAAAATCTCACGTTTTTGTTTCCCATGGCTCATGCTATCACGTTCCACCTCAAGGATTTTACCTTGCTTGAATCCACAGTCAATCCCTGTGGAAGTCGTAGTCAAGAAATCAGATGATGCCTTGTGTTGGGTAGATGTGCTGTACAAGACCTGTTTACAGTGTTGAAAATCAAGGCGCTTACTTGGAAGACTAAGGCGTCCTTGACCCGGGCGATGGTATTTTCAGGCTCTTTGTACTCATGTGAAAGTTGAACATAGAAGAAGGAAGACTGAAGAAGACGCAGTGCATTTGAATTAGGGGGCTGATGAAGAATGTTGAACGTACGTACTGGTACAGGCAAAAGAACCAACAAGCCTTTGTAGAAGAAGTTCAGCCGGGATACTCCTTAGAAACAAGGAGAGTGAGACTTTGTCTCACGTCCTTTGGACATGTTCTCTGGAGAGACCACTCCCTGGGAAAGGCAGCCTGGTTGGGCTGCAAAAAGGGGCAGCAAAAAAGAAGAAGGTCTTTGACCAGGCGTCGTGACACCGCGGCTGCAGAAAGGCACTGACACAGGAGAGCAGTGGTGAGGCTGGCACAGGACTGGGCGGTACTGCATTCGCTGTCCCTGGGTCACTGTGAGCACTCAGTCAGCATCAATTCCATGTCACCTCACAAGACAGCAGAAACCCCAGAGCCTGGGGCTAGAGTCGGACAGAATGGGGGTGGCCACAAGTGGTTTCTACGCCAAGGAGTTAGGCGAGTTCTAAAATTCCCCTCAAAGCACTTTGCCCATACATGTAAGAAGCACCCAACTTTTTGAAATACCAAGTGCAAATAAAAGTGCCTCTTCTGCCCTCCTCCCCCACCTCCCTGACATGCCTGGCTAAAAGGAGAGCCGCTTCTTTTTCTTAAGCAGAGCAGCATGTACATCATTTATCACCTGAAAACAGAACAATAAAGAAATGTGTGCTCAGGCAGAATTTTACTTTGTTTGGTTTTCAATGTGGGGGGTGAGAAGCTTAAGGAGTTGGCTATTTGAAGTGGCTTTTGCAAAACCAAGGGTTTTCAGCGGCCAGGTGGGAATGACAGGTAGGAGCTGGGAGCGAGGCAAAGGGCCCACTGTCCTCGAGTTGGTGCCACCTCCTGGCACCTTCTGTGTAACAGAGTAGACTTGTTTGAGCACTCTTTATGGTGCCTCTGTGGGTTCAAACGTCCAACTTGAGCTCAGTAGTCAAGCCTAAAGTATTTCCCTCTTTCGGGCCATCTCTACTTCTATACAAAGTTTTGCAAAAATCTAGGGCTTGATGTCGTGTTGATGCAGTCACAATTAAACTAGATTTAGGGACAGATGGTGCTCTCGGTTTACCCTCTCATCAGAAAGATGGCACTTACCCCTTCTGTACAGTGTTCAGAGCCCTGGCAGAGTGGTTAGCACTGGACTGCTAGCTGCAAGGTCAGCAGCTGAAAAACACCAGCACCTCCACAGGAGAGACTCAGGACTATTTCTACAAAGAGTTTTAATCTCAGGAACCTGCAAGGCAGTTTTACATTATCTGATAGGATTGCTATCAGTCGGCATCAACATGACAGTGACTTTGGTTTGAGTTTGGCACGATGTATGTGCCCATCTAAATATATCAGTAAAGCTGGCCTTGCCAAGCCTCCCTCCCCCCCCCAAAAAAAAGATGGATCCTTTGAAGTCCTTTAAAGGAGGTTAAATGCCTGGAAACGAGGACTCTATTTGACCTGCTGCTCAGATCTACAGGTGATGCATAAGCTAAGCTCCAACTGCATGTTCTCATCTAAAACCTATTCTCCACAATTAAATTGGAAAATGGTGATGTTGGTGAAGAATATCGAGTACAAGGGAATACACAATCCGTCGTGAAAAATGCGTGGCCGGTGTGCTCCCAGGAAGCAGGGGTAGTGGGACTGCGTCTGGAGGGCTTCGGACATGCTCTCAGGAGGGACTGGTCCATGAAGAGGGCTGTTGTGCTTGGAGAAGTGGAGTACCGTGAGGAGGAGAAGGACCTTCAGCGGATGGATGGACCCAGTGGCTATGGGGCTGGGATCAAGCACAGCAATGACCAAGGGGATGGCTCAGGGCAGCGAGGATTCCTTCTGTTGTACTCAGGATGGCTCTAAGTAGAAACCAAGTCAAGACATCTAAGACAACAACAACAACAACAACAACAGGTAAATAGGTGGATATCATCACATTTCAATAAGCTGTCAGAATTACCCAGAACTTCTTTAGGAATAAATCAGATTACTCTTAGAAGTCATGATACAAATAATTTACATGTCGTGGTTTGGGGTCTAAAGGATATTTAGAGAGAAAAGCTGGTCGACTATGGAATGGGATAAAATAAGACAAGTAATATTCATTGTTGGAGGCTGGTTAGGAAACATGAAGTACTTACTGAGGCAGAAAATAAAGGACATACACAGGCTTGTGAAGAATATGAAATCTATAACTTGTCATTTTATTCATCACGTTACCTTCTATTCCTCTTCATTTATTATTCATCTTAAAATAGATCTAATAATCCTCCCTATTTCTTAAGGTCCTGTGATAATTATGTAAATTAATATAATACTTAGAATAGCCTTTGGCAAATATCTACTGCCATCCAATCTATTCTAATGTATAACAACTCAATAAGAGAACATAGAGCTGCCCCTTAGGGGTTTCCAGATTGTATTCCAGCAATGTACTTCCCCCTAATCAGCAATTGAAAACCCCACGAAGCACAGTTCAACTCCCCCACACACGGGGCTGCCGTGAACCTGACTGTGCTCAGTGTGGGATGGTGTGATGGTGATGTGGATGATGCTGTTGATGGTGGTGGGGACCTTGGTAGGGCTTCCCATCTCCATGCACCGTGGACTGTCATCATCCGTTGTGAAGCAGACTGGAAGCCACAGATAACATTCTGCATTGGGATAAAGGTGGACCCCATGACATAGAGATAACAAAATAGTGTTGAAATTGTTTGCCCTACATGAACAAGGGGATTTGCTTCATCTCCTCAGGGTGCCGAAGTGGTCTGAAGAGAAATAATACAAGACAGAGTAGAAAGTAGCACATGTGATGCCCTACAAAGTCAACCTTGTACGAGAAGATCTGGAACCTGCTGTGAGTCAGATGTAGAACTATCAACCCACTAAGGGGTCAGAAGACTTCCTCACTCAATCATGGCCCATGAGAGCATCTGGAGAAGACAGAATTTTAAACGCAAAATTAAACCATTTGCTCCCCTTTGTATTCTTGGAGGAAATCCTACAGCAGAAACTGAAAGTAATGCAATATGGAGCTCGGCAAAGACCTAGCCAAACTTCATCTGAATAAAAGGTGTACTTTCAAATAGTTTCACAGTCATTTCTGTTTAGTGCCAGGTGGGGCAGGCATTTGGAGAAAGGAATGAAACTTCTGTTGATGGGGGGAACTCTAATTGAAGATAGATAGATCCTACTGTTTTATACCAATCAAGAAATTATAGACTCACTTATAACGTCTAAATTGTAGACATTTAAAAAAAATTTTTTTTGATCTGACTATATAAACTCTTCAAAAGGTGAGTAAACAATGGATGCTGGATATGGGTATACTGGTTATTGCTTTGAGTTTATGTGCTTCTAAATAGCTTAAAATCCATTTACTTGAAATAAATGTTTTCTTCTTATCTTAAAAACAATCAGTCTAACAAAGTAATAATAATTTATAGATTATCAAGGTTTCATGGCGGGGGGGGGGAGGAAAAAATGAGGCGCCAATGCCAAGGCCTTAAATAGAAAGCAAAAGTTTTAAGAATGATGAGGGCAATGGATGTACAAATGTGCTTGACACACAATGGACTTGTGTATGAATTGTGATAAGAGTTGTATGAGCCCCCAATAAAATGATTTTAAATAAAAGAATGAACTTAAAAATATAATCAGTCTAATCATTATTCAGTCTTTATAGAACTGGGTTATAATTTCTTACTATTATAAACATTAGAGTGAAAAAAATTGAAATAGTAATATTCATTCTAATGAAATTAAGCCTCTGTCGTAAAACTTAAGTTTAAATAAGTCATCAATGAATATTAATTAGGAGATAATAACATAATTGTTATTGCTTGGCTGCATATTCTGCTTCTTTGACCCCAAACTAGATGTCTGAAGATTTGTATTATCTTGCTGTGAAGAAAAACACCAATGTCCATGAGTCATCACACAGCCTCTTGCAGTAGAGCATTTTTCTTCTGTGTCTCCAGTCAGAGGTGAAATTGGTGCTATTGATATTATCTAGTAGTTCTAGAAGGCAATAGATCCAATCAATTTGGTGATGATAGATCTTACATTTGCTACTTCACAAGTTTCCTGGTTCTTACTCTCAAGTAAGTGAAGCGTTCATTGAAATTGTATACCCAGGGATTATAGACTGAAGTGTATATATCCTGCCTTGTACTGAAGTTTGTCAAGGACTTTTTTTGACTTGGATCCACAACCAACGCCCACGTGAATAGCAGTCAAGAAATCAAATGGCGTACTACATTCATTGGACAGATCTGTTGCAAAAGACCTTTGTTAAAAAGTTAAAGTCAAAAAACAAAAGTTAAAGTCAAAGCAAAACAAAAAACCAAGCCCGTCATCTTGAGGACTAAGGTGGGCCTCACCCAAAATGTGGAATCAGTTTCCATCGAGTCAGTGACTCCTCAAGGCAGCCCTGTGTACAGCAAACAGAACTTGACAGGACCTGGGCCATCTTCGCCGTCCCTGGGTGCTGCCTTCTCTTGTTGCAGCTGTTGTGTGTTCTGAATGCTCTCCAGCTTCAAGGGCTCTTCTTACCAGATTGTATCTGAGAACATTCTCTTGTGCTCTATGGGTTTCATATCATCTGGATTTCATAAGTACATCAGCAGGCCTTTCTTCCTAGTCTGCCTTAATCTAGAGACTCATCTGCTGAGGCCTGTCCATCGTGGGTGAGCCTGCTATTATTGGAAATACTGGTGGCGTGGCCTCCTGCATCACAACACTGTGCAAGCTGCCACAGTCCGACAAACTATTTTGATTACAGAACCCCATTTTTCTCTCAAGTCAACTCATAGGACCAGGACTTACTGGAGTAGATATTTGGACCTGGTTGTCCTTGCACATACAACAGAATACAGTACGGAGCACTAAATGACTGAGGCGGGTTCTACCTGTCATGATTCAGGGGTGCGGAATGGTGTGAGGCTGGGGTTGGGAATTGTAACTTCCGAGACACCTTCAGAATCTCAGATTTGAGGTAGGTTCACACTATTTAGTCTTTAGATAATTCTTATTTATGGAATAAAAATAAATGGAGTGAAAAGTCCTTTTTTAGGGGAGCCTATCACAAGGATCAACATATAACCGAGGTGGGCGACGGACAACAGGAAAGTGGGTGAAAGGAGACATCGGATAGTGTAATATGTGAAAAAATATTAATTTATAAATTACCAAGGGTTCAGGAGGGAGGGAAGGGAAAGGAAGGAGCAGGCAAAAAATGAACTGATACCAAGAGCTCAAGTAGGAAAATGTCTTGAGAATGATGGTGGCAACAAATGTACACACGTGCTTGACACAACGGATGGATGGATGGATAGATGGTGATAAAGTTGTATATGCCACCAATAAAATGATTTTAAAAATAAATAATATTTAACACTGACCTTAAAAAAGTCCTTTTGTGTTTGTGTGTGAATATGTGTGTATGGTTGTGTTGACTGTCATGAACTTTGTGACAGTTTTATTTAAATTGATCATTAAGTTATACATAAAGGTAATTAAAGGTTACTGCTATGGTTTCTATTCACACAAGCCTGGGTTTATTTCAAGCAGAACATGTATAATAAACATGTCTCTGTGATCATTGGAGGGCTGCAAATAAGTTCTCTCAGGAACACATTTGTCCTACTCTTGTTAGGGTGCGTTTAACAAGGTCCAGTTAAACTGACTTCCAAGGGCATCTATTGTGCGAGTTAAATTCAAGGCAAAGGGATTCGTTCAGAGGCAGTAGGATGTCAAAGGAACATTGTTGATACATTTTCTTGAAGAACACAGCCAGACCACAGGGGCTTAATTAGGAACAAGCTGTAAGAAAAGGGAACACTGTAATGGGGAGAAAAAGGCCAGGACAGTTGTACTAAGACCTTCCCCCCATCATGAACGTGCACCTGTCCTAAGAGGAATTTGCTGGGAAACATAATTCCATCCACTCTACAACCCTGATAGTTCCTCTTCAGGCTTATTTTTGTTCCCCAAACAAAGAATATTTCAAAGGAACCCCATTCGAATCCATTGAGAAAGCCAAATGGTCACTTGGACATGGCCTGTATTGAAGAGTGAAAATTCTGTGGGGAAGGGTTAGAGAGGTGAAAAGGTGCTCTTCCGAAGCATATGGACCTAGATGGAGGATATGACTGTCACTTCATATTTTTATATTTTTGCTTAGTAAGGTTTCCTATGATGCTGTAGTGATATTTTTTACTTACCTTCATATTGTTAAATAATTTCCAATATAAATATGCCTACTTAATTTTATATAATTGCACAAATGTGATCCTACAGCATCCATAGATCTCTATTTTATTGTAGTCTTTTTTCTTGGCTGCCTTATATTCATTAAATATAGTCTTTTATCATTTTTAATGCATCTTTATTGGATTTTGTTTTCATAAAATAAATTAAGGATGTTTCCATATATTTCCAAGACTTGAATTAGTTTAATAATGTTGCAACTACATATATACTTTTTTTACATTAATAGAACCCACTTAAATAGATGCCTTTTAAAAGTGGCTCTTCTTTCTGTTAATTTGTCTCTTTAGAATGATCTCCTTGTTTAATTCTGGTGGATAAAGTAAAGTTATTAACTTTCTCTAGGTTTTAAAATATTTTACCACAGAGTGGCATGTAAAATTCTCTTATAATTAACTATTTTAATTTCTTTTATGTTTTATTTCTCTTAAATCTTTTTGTTCTCTCTCTTTTTCTTTAATCACGTTGTTGGAGGATTAATTTATTTTACTCCTTTTTTCCTTCTTCAACAATCAAAAAATGAACTTTATGAATGTATCCTTTCTGTATTTGCTTGTGTTTAATACAGCAGTACCCACACTTACTGTTTCTAGGATTTTCCATTGTTTTGTTTAGTTTAGGTTTCTGTATCAGTTTGTTTTTGCAAAAACAAAAGAAGTGGGATGGCTTCTTTCTTATCCTGCTTCTAAAGTTTATTGTTGTTAGGTCATCAAAGTTACCAACTCATAAAACCCCTCTCAACAACAGAAGGAAACTGGTCCTCTATTATACTACTCATGATGCCCTTCTCCATAGACTGCTCCTTCCTGCTCATATGTCCAAAGTAAGGTTAAATCATGCCATCCTTCCTTCTAAGGAGCTTTTTGGCTGTACTTCTTCCAAGAGAGATTTGTTGAGTCTCACAGGTTATTGAATATTCAGTATTCTTCACCAACACCATCATTCAAAGCCATCACTTCTTCGTCAGTCATCCTTATTCACTTTTCCACTTCTACATGTATCTGAAGCAATAGAAAAAAAACATGGCTTGGGTCAAGTAAACCTTAACTCTCAGAGTGACTCCTGACTTTTTAACATCTTCAGGAGGCATTTTGCAGCAGAATTGGCTAATGCAATGTGTCATTTGATTTCTTGACTCCTGCTCCCATGGGCATTGATTATGGACCCAATTAAAGTGAAATCTATTTTTTAAATGTTCAAAAACCATCAAGTAAGTTTCTTCCTTCCTTCTTTCAGCTCTTTGAAAAGGCAGACATTTGAGATTAAAATTTTTTTCTGTTCCAACTATTTTGGGAGCGTGTTAACAATAATCCTTTAAACCAAAAGCTTATATTTCGGTTCATGTATATATATATATATATATATATATATATATATATTTGTATATATATGTATCTAAGAAGCTTTTATTGCTGTCATAGTTTCTCTCACTGCCACCAAGTTACTTCCAACTTGTAGAGACATCATAATTTAGGAAGATGGTAAAATTCTGAAACCTCTTGATTAGATTTCAGCTTCCTTGATAATAATTGCACTCATGCACATTTATTAATTACTGAACACTGATGTATTCCAAATATCTTGCATGGACCAATGCCTTTAAGTCTCAGAATGACCTTGTGAGATAGGGAGCACAATTCTTGTACTAGAATGGAGGAGGCAGTTCAGGAGCAGGCACCTCACTTGCCTAAGTCTGCACAGCTGGCACATGGCAGATGGCTTACAAACCCAGTCAGCACCAGTTTGGATCTTTCATCCTGAACGGTGACACTTGTAGAGATATAGTCTGTTAATCTCTGCAACTGAATGACATCGTAGAGAGCATTCGATAGCATTTGTGGAATAGATGATTGAGTGCTTGAGAAGAAAGGAAGATACCTGACAATGATCCCAAGCAGAATGGGGACACTAATACAAACAAAATTCACTTTCATGGGGTTGAGTGGACTTGGTGACCCTCTGGAACAGGATAGGACTGCCCCTGTGAGTTTGAGGCTGTGACTCTTTACAGGAACCAAAAGTCTAGTCCTTATTCCTCGGAGCTGCTGGTGTCTAAACCGCTGACCCTGCCGTCAGCCTCCCGGCACGTGCTGTAATAGAACTATTGATAAGGAAATGTGGGATCAATGACTTCTTCATTGTGGGACTGTCACTCAGGAAAGGTTTACATGTACATCTTTACAGCATGATGTGAAGCCCAGTAACATATTTTGTCTTTTTGCCCAATTCCCTAAGCACTTTTTAGTGATTTTCTTTAGGTATAGAATTACCTAAGCCATTCTTGCCTAATGGATTTAAGTAGCCTCAACTCCCCTTAGTGCTGTTAGAATGAAATAGGAAAAATTAATATGAAACTTCAGATAGGTTTGCTAATAGCATTGACCTAGTTTGGGATGCCAGCAATTGTGTGATCTGGTTTTTTACTGGCCATGGAGTGGGTGGCAGATTTCAAACTTAACAAATGATCCTATCAGAAAAAATGCCAGGGGGGAGGGGGCAGCAAGCGAAAACAAACCAATGTGTGACTGCTTTCGCTTGATGCCAAGGTTAAGTTTTAAGATAGAAATGAAGTTGCTTTGATGGATTAATGGGAAGGAAATCAGCTTTATGGGTAAACCTGTTCCACAAAGGATTTGACTGTGATCTAGATATTTTTAATAAGTTGTGAAAGAGTTTTGAAAGTTAAAATGTTTCTGTTGTTCTAGTAAGCACAATCTCTTATTTGCTGGTCTCTCTTAAAGGAATGGCAATTTTAATCTATTAAAAAAGAAAGGTCCCACACTTCAGACGGTATGCACCATGTCCAGGTTTGGAGCATAGGTGAGTCTGGGTGGTGGTGGATGCTTTAGTACAGTGGTTCTCAACCTGTGGGTGGCGACCCTTTTACAGGGTTCCCCGGATTCATAACCAGCAAAGTGACAGTGATGAAGTAGCAGTGAAATAATGTGATGCTTGGGAGGTGATCACCACCACATGAGAAACTGTATGAAAGGGTCGCGGCGTGAGGAAGATTGAGAACCACTGCTCAAGCGTAATGGTGACTCTCCATCCATCTCTTTGACCTTCTGAGAATCGAAGCCTGATGGGTGATTTAGAGTTGTGCTCAGTTATGTTTGCTGAGGAAGCCCCCTGCCGCCCGCCGCCGCCGCCATTCCCCCCCACCCCACCCCCCCACCCCGCCCCGGCCCAGACCATACAGCTGGCTTCCCAGCAACTGCTCCAAGTGGCTGTGGCTTTGTGTCTCCTCCTGGAGCTCGGTGTGCCCGTTGAACGTGTTCTTCAGAGTTCTAGGTACTAGCTGGGAATTTTTTCAGTTCGCAACTCATTCATCACGATACTCCAAGCAACTGTCAACTGCTTTGGCAGTATGGTCATAAGATCGTACTTTCTTTCCAGCTACTCCTCCATCCCGTTACCCTGAACTCTGTCCCTGCAACTCTCTGTAACACTCAACATCTGTGGGTGTTGGTGTGCTATTGCCATGAAACATAGCTATCACACACTTTGAAAGCTGTTAGTTGTCAGGCAGATTCTCAGGGCCAGGGGGTGGGTGTCCAGGTGGACGCAGGGGGGTTCTCTGCACGGGACCTTAGGGGTGTACTCAGGGGGTCAGCTGGCCTGTGTTTCCATCTGCAGGAAAATGGGGGGAGCCTCCATTTCCAAGGCGTGCAGGCTGCTAGCAGAATTCATGTCCTTGCTGTGGTAACACAGGTGGGGGTGTGGTGGGGTGGGCCCCGCTTCTTGCTGACTGCTGGCTGGAAGCTGGCTGAGTTCCTAGAGGCCACCTGAATTCTTTGACACATGGGTTTTCCCCAAGTGGTCACTTAATCCCTCAGACCAGAAAGGAGCACCTCTAGAAGGAATCTGCTGACAAGGTAGAGGTTTGTTTTCACCCATAGTGAAAATAGAGGCCTATAAGAGAGCATTTACATGCACAATTCAGTGGCATTGACGACACTCCTTATGCTGCCTAACTGTCACCACTGTTTGTCTATGACTTTTCTCTCCCACCCCTCATCCCACAGGTCACCTCTGGTCTTTCCCTATCAGTCTGTTCTAGAAACTCTAGACCAGTGGGTCTCAACCTACCTGATGCCATGACCCTTTCACGTGGTGGTGACCCCCCCCCAACCAGGAAATTACTTTCATTGCTACTTCATAACTGTCATTTTGCTACTTTTATGAATCAGGGGGCCCCTGTGAAAGGGTTGTTGGACGCCCCCCCCCAAGGGGTCACAACCCACAGGTTGAGACCACTTCTCTATACCAATGGAATGTATAGGTATAGGTCCTCTCTTTACCAACATCGTGTCTTCAAGGTTCATGCAGGCTGTAGCCTGTGTCTGGACTTTCCTCTTTATGGCTGAGTAATATTCCATTGACTAGATAGACCACCTTTGTTTATCCATTTATTTCTTGACAGATATTTCAGTTGTTTGGACCCTTTAGCTCTTGGGAATAAGACCACAGTGACCCTGCATGTGCAAGTTTCTGCTTTCATTCCTGTTGTCCATGCTTTGGGCTACACATGAGTACCTGGACTGGGAATGTCAGGTCAGAATTTCCACACCCTGTCTGGTTCTAAATACCATTTACTGCTGATTTTCAGGGACCTGTGGTTCCCACAAGAACGAGACATTTTAGAAATAGAAAACAAAGGGTCAGAGAGGAAATGTTTTTGTGCCCCTTAAGTTGGGGTGTAAGACATTGTGACCCTCACTTTTTCCATCAAGTCTTGAAAAATGAAACGGGAAATAATACTTCAGAAAAGCATCACAGTAAAGATTCTATGACTGCAGCTATCAGGAGCAGGTTCTCATGATTAAATCTTCTAAAAGCTCTGACCTTTTACAATGTTCGATTGAGTCTTTCGTTGGCTTGAGCCAACTGAGTCGCTGTGTTGCAGCATCTAGTGGGCTGGGGTATGGGGGTGTAGGGGGCAGTGAAGAGAAAGGGGGAGAAAGACCCTAGAGGAAGGAACCCTTCTCTCTAGACCTGCTTGGCCCCTCCGTCAGTTTGGAAACTTCTCTGCAAATGGGTGTTCCCTCTCTGAGCCCACTTGTCCTCTGTGGTTAAACAGGCAATGACATTAAAAACAAAAGCACAGGGCTTGGAGCTGCAGTGGCAGCTGACATTTGTTTCATCCTTCTCAGTGGAGCCCTTACTCTCACCCGATGGGCTCTTCACAGCATCCAATCCGGTTGATACCTAACTTCATGGTGACCCAATGCCCAGTGGAGGGAAATGCTGCCCACACAGGCACCATCTCCACAATCCATCGCAGAACCACCTGGTGTGGTCCATCTGATCTCCCCAGCAGTTGCATTAGCCGATTGGCCGGGCCTCTTATCCTGGTCTGCTTTCATTGCAAAGCCCGGCTGAGAACTGTAGTGAGGCACCTTAGCAACATGCAGACCTCCATGGACTGGTGGCTGTCGGTGAGTTTCACTGGTCTCCATGTGGAAGCGAGAATGCGACCAGAGTCCCCACAGGGCAGTTAGGGCACACTCATGACCTCTGCTTTATCCAGCAGGGATCCGATGGCACCAGCTCAGAGGGACTGGTTGAGAGGAATGCAAACACAAACCCTTTGACTCCCCACCTTGGGTTGGTTTTTCTATTATATGGATCTGACTGTTTTTAGCAAACAACATAGAAAGATGGCTTTTTATTTTTAATTTAACAAACGATTTAATTGAAAAAATAAATATATTTGCAACAATTTACCCCCCACCCCCACTCCTTAAAAAAAGACCAGCTATGGGGGAATGTGGGACCTTGTCTGGAGGATTCAGGCTCATGAATTCCTGGAACACCCCAGTTGATGTCCTCAAACCACGTCTAGTGCAGCTGTCCCACCTTCCCGTTTATTGTGTAGTTCCTGGGACCTGAAGAGCTTTCCAGCAGCCATGCAAGTGACAGCAGTTGCTTTGTATTTACCTGGCATGGCAGGAGCAGTGGGATTGTCCAGAATAGAAGGCGGAACTTGAAATGTGTCCCTGCTCACCCCCATGACCCTGTCCTCAGGAGACGGGAAGCACGGACTGGCTCTTCCATACGATTAGTGCGCATTTTGATTCAGCGTTCCACAGAGGATTACTGATCAAAGGCGAGGAAATGCAGAATAGCATGTGAAATTCCCGTGAACTCCGGACTTTTCTGTAACTGTGAAGGCTGGATGAATTCCTGTAACTATTGCGCTTAGGTAATCTTTAAACTTTAAACCAAAAATATCCCTTGGAATCTTCTTAGAACCATGCCGTAGTTTAGCTTAACCAGTTTAAAAAAAATCCGTTTGGGGGGATTATGCTTTTTTAATAACTCTCTAAGGGGCCCTAGCGGTTCTTGGTTGGGCTGCTAAGCACAAGGTTATCGGTTTGAAACCACCCGCCACTCCAAAGGAGCAAGACGAGGCACTCTACTCCCAGAGCCACTGTCTTTTGTTTTCGATTTCGGAATCAATACGATGGCAGTGAGTCTGGGTTGGGTTTGGAAGCAAGTGTTGGAGGGCTTCCGCGTAGGTTGGTGAGTCAGACCCAGCAACCACTCTTTAGGAGAAAGATGAGGCTGTCTGCCCCCGTAAAAGTGGACGGCCTCAAAAACTTACATGGGGTCACAAGGTGTCGGAATCAACTCAATGGTGGTGGATGGGTTTGGGTTTGATGAGGGGACCTATTGGCAGCAGCATCTCAAAAGCTTAGTAGACACCTTAGACAGCAGCGGGTTTATGTTAAAGGATGGGGGGAGGTGACAAAGAAAAGGAGGGTGAGCAGGTTTGCACAGCTCCAAGTGTGGTTGTGAGTGTCACCCAATATAGCACATGTAAATAATAGGGTAGAAACTGCTGGATTGGTGTGTGTTTTGCTCTGCATGTTCTCCACAACAACAAAACACATCCTTGTTTAAAAAATAATAATTAAAAGACATGAATGAAGGCATGTAATCCTTTCTGGGGTCAACAGAAGTCTGGAGAAGAGACAGAAAAGCCTGTTCACTCTCTTCCCAGGGGTGTGGCGTTCCCATCTCTGAGAGATTACTTCCCGGTCACTGTCATCTGCCTCGCACGGTTCCTTGTCTTGTTTTTCTGTCTGTGTTTTCACATGACACGTGTATGCCGACAATGCTAGTCTCTGCAGGTGCTTTTAGTGACACCAGCCCTGATGGGAGGTGTCACGGGTTGGTTGTAAATGGCTTCTCTTTGTGGGCCTCATCTGAAAGAAACTCCCTTGCCTATTGGACAGAAACATAAACGCTTGCATCAGGAATCCATTGAATACATAATCCATTGAAGTCCACCAGGGTAATGATATCCCATGGGTACATTCTTGCCAAACGTTAGCAAACTGAAACACTTAAGATGCCCGAGGCCCTTTGGGCAGCACGCCACACTCCTGGACCAATTCCCTTTCACATGGAGGCAGCCACACGCGTCTTTGATTTGTTCGGTGGTGATTTTTCACAACCCTACCCTTGTAAGTGATTCAGAAAAAAGTTGGTGACTACTGTCTTGGAAGCCCTTGTGTGAGTATCACTCCATCAGCACCTCCCTAGTGCTCCCTGGGAGTTTGCCTGTGGCACCTTGCATGTTTGCGGGCCCTGACCCCACTGTTTGAGTGTGGTTGATGAGTCTTCGGTGTTGGAGCAGAAGTTCTGTGAGGTTCAGGCCGTACCTGCCTTATCCACTTCTGACCTCTATCTAGTTCCTGGCCATAGCGGTCACTTGATGCCTACCTGATGCTTTCTTTCTGACAACCTGATGTTTTATCTCCTAGGCACAGATGATCTACAGAGACATGTCACCCCAACCCCACAGCCATTTCTTCACCCGAAGTTGTTATCGATTTCACCAACATGGCCTTTCTCAGAAGTCAAGTCTTCCTCGGCAGTGGACGGGACCAAGGATGTCCTGGGACCCACCCCTGACAACACAAGCTTGTTCCAGTTAGCCCGATCACCTCCACCCAAGACCCCCCGCAGAACTAGGGCTCCCCTGGATGTCTCTTCTTCCCTGTACCAAGGAAGTGGACACAGCGCCTCTTTCGAGCCTTCCAAGGATTCCACCAAGTCCCTGGTCCACCCAAGACCTCAAGGGGAAAGAGAAGCAGCCGAGGAGTCAGGTTTGCCTCACGCCAGCATGCTCTCCCCATTGTCCATAGTAGACCCATCTGTGACGTTCTTGAGTGCTGGCCTTTCATCGCAGCCCGCGCCAGTCAGGGCGCCCTCCATTGCAAAGCCAGGCATGACTCCATCTCTCCCCTCCCCTTCATCCTCTTCCTTGGCTCCTGGCGCATCTCATTCCATCATCCTTTCTAAGACAGCAGAGCCACCCACCCAAGTGCCTTTATCCCCCCAGACAGCTCGAGCTGACTCTTACTCAAGTCAGAGCGTAGCTAGCGCCCTCAGCCCGCCTGCCCCTGAAACGAGCCATCCTCCATCCGGACCCACATCGGCTTTGATAGGCACCCCTCCTTTGGATTTTTCTGGATCCTCAACAGAGCACTATTCTGAGCCCTCCCCCACCAAGAGCCCTCCCCCAGCAGGCTCACCCACCCCTGGGTTTGGGAGCCCCATGGCAAAACTGGCCCCCCTCTCTTCCCCTCCCCTAGCACCTGGAGGTCTTCTCTGGCATTCAGGTGGGAGCCCCTCTCTGGCAAAGTTGGAAGTAGCTTGGAGCCCTGCATCCGCGCAGTCAGTCCCAGCGGGAGTGGCTGAAAGAGCGCGCAGTGGGGTGCCTTTGCCGACGGCTGAGAGCACAGCAGGGGCCCTTGCGGCCCAGCCTTGGCTTTTGCAGACCGCAGAATCAGTGACAGTCGAAAGGGCCAGCAGAAAGCTTGCCCCTGCCCCTGTCAGTGACTCTGCTCACCCGCCGCATTTGTCAGCAGCTCCAGAGCGTTTTGGAGAGCCGGCCCTTTCAGCTGAGCGCGCCTCTTCCTCTCTGGTGCCATCTCTGCCTTCCACCACCAGTCACGGCAAAGCCATCCCTTCCGCTCCTGCCTCGCCTCCCCAAAGCACGGCCGACTCTCCCTCCCCGTTCGCCCGCAGCCAGCCTGCACACAGCCATGCCTCTCCATCCAGCGTGCCCAAGATGCCAGCTCTTCAAGAAGAGGGTGATGGCAGGTCGTCTCCCAGTGCAGCCATGGACTTCCTCCCCTCCCGCCAGGCTCGGAACCTTCCTTCCATGACTTGGGCGTCTCCCTTGCAGAAAGAGGAGAGCAGGGCAGCTGCTGTGAAGGAAAAGGAACAGGCGGATGAGCTGGTTCTTCTCCAGACCCTTCCAGGGAAAGAGATCTCGAGTCCTCAATCTGTAGACAGATTCGCTTCTGATGTGGGCACCGGTCCTATTTCATCTACTGTCATCTCAACCCCTAGAACGAATCATGCTCCTTTAGAAGTACTGCCACCTTCCATCCCACCCATGCAAACCACCCGGGCCTGGACCCGGGCCCCGGCTGCTCACGTCTCCAACACCAAGTCAGAGGCATCTGCAGCTGCTGTAGATGCTTCTGGATCCCCAGCTCCAGCCTCGAAGCAAGTGGCAGCATTGGCATCTTCCCCTGGAAGAGTCTTTGACTCTTCCACAGTGGATCGCCTGAAAAAGCCAGCTAGCACAGATGTTTTCTGGAGTTCTTTGGCAGCAGAAATGGGATCCCCTTCCACCGAGCCAATGGTATCTGGCTTGCTGCAGCCAGCAAATTATGATTTCCACGGACACACAACGAACTCCACGAGCTGGGGAACTCACTCATCCCCAACTGCAACTCCCGGTGGTGTACGTCCAGCTGCCGGTGCACTAAACTCTCAGGATTTCCGGGATGTTGCCGGGCACTCAGCGGCTGCAGAAGGCTTCCATGTTCAGCATTCAGTCCTTGGTACAGGCAAACAGCAGCCTGTACACCAGCCAAACATTACCGTGGTGGGAAACAACACCCATTTCTGGCCTACCCGTAGTAACAGCCATACCAGAGACTTTGAGGTTGAAGATGACCCATCCACAAGCCAACATGCCGGACTTCATCCCCCCTTACAGCTGTCTGTCCATCCGACGCATCCTCTTTTGCCAGTTCCACCGAGTCTAACAGCCCCAGCAAATCTGCAGGAAATGCTTTCTGATGGAATAGCTTCGAGCTCCCCCATTTCCAGTGTCATCGCTCCCTCACCCAGGATAAGTGCTTCCACGTCACACCAGAGCATCCTGAGATATCGCTCGACGGCTCAGTCTGCTCCCGTGTCAACCAGTGCCTTATCTAGGACACCCTCCAAAGCACTCCTGGCTTCTCAACACCCCAAGAAGTGGACAGGTGCAGCCATTAATGCAGGTAGTTGGTTTCTCGGGACCCCGCCAACAGGTATGATTCCTTCGGTGGCCAAAGCGTCTTCAAGGTCACCATGAATGACTAGCTTTCCTCTGAAGGAGCACACACCCCTTCTGAGCGATGAGTGAACGCTCCAACTAGTCCTGCCCTTGATCCTTTGCCTATGTGATTTCTAGAAAGTTCTCAGGATTGAAGTGTCTTTATGATTGCCCTAAACAGTTCATCCTGATGGTTAACCACCCGAATGAACCCAGAGCTGTTTTGCGTAAAGACTCCCCACCACAAGGTCAGCGCTCAGAGACTTTTCACCCCAGCAAACCCGTAAGACACATCCATCCCTCACCAGAACAGGCGACATGTGCACCGCAGGTCGGTAACCAGCTCTGCTCTGTCTCTCGTTTCAGGGGGTTTCTCGGTGGCATCCCCGGCAGAACCCATAGCAGCATCAGCAGCCACAGTGTCTTTGAGGAGATCCAGCCCATCGGCTCTGTCCGCAGCCCTGGTCTCTAAGGACACCGGAAACAGCCCTTCGGCCGTGGCTACAGGATTGGTCAAAGGCAGTTTGACCACTCCTCTAGCAAAAAATGTCACAAGTAAGGCAGCATCTGGCTCAAGGGCCACCCCAGGAGCCATCCACACAGCCTTCCCCTTCACGCCAACCTCCGTGTTTGCAAGGACAGCACACACCCTGAGCACACACACAGCCATGCAAGGGAGCACGGGCCCTGCCTATGGCCTGCTGTCCACAACGCACTTCCCCAGGAAACCACAAGCCATGCACACGGAACCTCCAAACCCCACCCACCCAGAGATGCCCAGAACGTCCACTCTTCGCCCGCTGACAATCACAGCCGCGTTGGCGTCCGTCACTGCTTCAGTCAAGGCAACCCGGCTCCCACCTCTGCCGGCTGGAAACACAGATGCTGCCCTTGCTTCGGGCTCCACGGAAGTGGTCACAACTGGTAGAGTGGCATCCAACCTGGAGTGTCAGATGTCTAGCAAGCTCCTGGTGAAGTCAGGTAAGTTTCTACCATCCCTCTGATTCCCTCGGCAGCAGCGAGCACCTTCCAACCTCAGCGGTGGTAACCTCCTTCTCTTCTCTTGTCCTTCGATGTTTCGCAACCAGGCTTGACTTTGACACTGAAGGGGCGTTTTAGTCATAGCTCAAGGCCTTCATGATAGTCACAACTTGCTGATGGGGAGCACTTCCTATTGGCATCTTGTGAGTAGAGGTTAAGGGTGCTACTAAATGCCCCACAATGCACAGGTTTCTCCAGCCAATAATGCCAATCTCGCCAAGGTTGAGGAACAATTTTTTTTTTCCAATCAAGCGAAGCACCAGAGGACACGAGAGGTGTAATGTGCTGCAGATACAGTGGAGTCATGGTCCCAGGCCAGGGACCAGGCTCCCTGGGGACCATAGGTCAGTCAGTGGGTCTGTAGTGTGAATGCACTCTGTCCCATGAATGCATGATGCGATTGGTAAAAGAATTCGGAGGTCTTTGGGGCATGTATTTTCAGCAGATTTGTGGGGGCTAGCATGTCTTTTGATGTTAAAAAGGAGATCTTCTTCTTGGAAGAAATTAGGTAGATAGCGTTAGAACTATAAGCAAAGCTGAATGCTATATTTTTGCTACCATCACCCCACCCCCGCCACACACACACACACACACACACACACACACACACATTGCCCGCCCACCCCCACCCTCCTCTCAGTCAATTGCAGCAAAGCTAGAATGCATGGCGGGTTTTTAATAGTGTGGTAGTGTTTGCTATAAAAAAGCATGAGATAAATTATTCGGAAGAGCATTGCCAATGCAGAATGCTCATGCCCCGCCTTTCTCCTCACCCTACAAAGAATTCAGCACCATTCTCCCTTGAAATGCGTCCAATTCTAAAAGAGAAATTGTGAAACTCGGCCTAGGGCAAAGCTTTGCTTCTCAAACTGATGCCATCTGGTTTTTCTGTCCCCCTCCCCTCTAGTCCCTGCGATACACAAGCCCAAACACCCGCCCCTCCTCTCCTTCACCACCTCTCAGCATCCCATGCAGTCACCACATCCGTTCAGTCACCGGGCTCCTTTCAGTTTGGCCTCTGAAATGTCCTATCTCCACCACACCCCACTGTCACAGACAGCCCTTGTCACTCATCTGAATTTCTGTGGACAACTGCTAGATTCTTCTCTCTGCCTCCAGACCTCTCTCCAATCTGCTCACTCTGCAGCTGGGAGACCCATCTAAAACGTACTCCCTCACTTAAAGCCTTTACTCTCAGAACAAAGCCTAGAAACACCCATGCTGGAATAATGCTACTTCTCTCTGCACCTTTGTACCTGCTGCCCTTTCTGGGAGGAGCGAGGGAAGACAGTCGCTTGGTCTAGCACACCCCAGTTATCCCTGAAGCAGTTACTCCTCGGAAGCATCACTCCTCCCGGGACACCTCCCCACATCCCAGGCACCTTCCCAACTCAGGGCTGGATGCTCTGCACCTGGCCTGTCTTTCCCTCAACAACCCCTAGTGTGCCCTTGGCTCCATCCCCACTGGAACCTGGGGACTGCACAACCTGACAGTGCTACTGTCTCCAAACCAAACTCAACAGCCATTGAATAGCTTCTGATTCATAGTCACCCTGTAAGAAAGACTAGTACTGCCCCTGTGGATTTCTGAAGCTTAAATCGTGTTTTTAAAAAAATTTTAAACCATTTTATTGGCACTTAACCCTCACATCACACAATTCAATCGTTCAATCCTACCAAGAAGAGTTGTACGATCAATTTTGGAACTCTCTCTCCCGCCACCTCCTCCGCCCCTAATTAAATCACTTTTTAAATGAGTTGTGTAATCACCGTCATTTCTAGCCATCTCTTCCCCCGGCCAGTCTTCATTGGAAACAGAAAGCCTCATCTTTCTCCTGGAATGCAGCTGCTGATGGGGTCCAGTGTCCATGGTCGGGGACTTCTATCCTACCCTCGCGGAGCCCTACAGACCAGATTCAGTGCTTAGCCATTAACCAAACGGCAGGTGGTTCAAGACTACTGCCCACTCCACAGCAGGCAGATGCGACAGTCTGCTTCCAAAAAGATGGGGCCGGTTCCTCTCTGTCCTAGACGGGGCCAGTTCTCCTCTGTCCTAGAAGGTCACTGGAGTTGGAATTGGCTAAACGAGATTGGGCCCACCCTCTCCTGGGCTGGACCTGTGTTCCCTCTTTGCTAAGAAATGACCGAAGGTGGTGTCTGGGGAGGAGGGCAGGGCTCGATAAAGAAGGAAGGCCTCACCGACTGACCATGCTTCTGTTCTGCCCACAGTTCTCTTTCTGACCCAAAGGAGAGTGCAGAGCAGTGAATTCCTGAAGCTCAGCGTGGCCAGAGGGCTCACACAGGCCTTGCGAAAGGCTTTCCACCGGAGCGACGTCTCTGCTCACGTAAGCCCTGCCTTTTGGGGTCGGGGAAGCCCCTGTGCCTGCCCTCTGTGACTCGGAGTACGCTCACTTAGTCACCTGCCCTTCTCGGTGTACCACCGCACTTGTCAGAAAAATGACCTTTCCTTTTTAGAAACAAAGGTCCAATTTCAAGATGGAAAATCGAGGCTACTTTGGTCTAGATTTTTCCCTTCAGCCTAGGTGTGTGTGCCCCAAGCAGTTAAACACTCAACTCTAAGTCCGAGGCTGGGGATCCCACTCACCCAGAGGTGCCCTAGGAGAAAGTCCTGGTGAGAGGTTTCCAAATCCTTGAAAGCTTTGTGGGACTCAGTTCTAGTCAGCAACCCATTTGTTTGGGGTGGGAGGTGAGTGAGGACTGATGATAACTGGCTGTTTTTTGTTTTCTAAATTCTGTGTTAAATCATTTCATTCTCTTTGTTCTTTGGAAAAAGAGTTTAATATTGTGAGCACTATTCTCCAGAATCCCATTCCTGGATTTCCCCATCAAACAGTGGTTTATTTCTGGGCATTTAAAAATTATTCTGACTTGTAAATCCTGGCTGAGTTTGCTTAAGTTGCCAGAAGCAGACAGGGACATAAACAGGGTTTTGTGTTTCTATTTCGTTTTGTTACCTTTTAACACCAACTATTGTTTAACAACTAATTGCTGGTTGGTTTTGTTGGCTCATCCAAGTGATGGAAGTCATGTTTTGTACTCTTTGGGTTTGAATCTCACCTTCAGAGCAGTCAGTGTGATGGGCAGTCCCTGGACTCCCTTCTGCAGCTCGGAACGTGATCACTCAGGCGTCCTCTGTGGCTGCCCCAATCTACAGCTGCAGGCAGTGCAGTGGTCCTCCCCCACCCAAAGGTCTAGACTTGGGATTTGGTAGGGTCTACAAATCATGCTTAGTATCTTTAATACAATTCTAGAAAAATGAAATGCATCTCCTGAAAGATTTCTGCACCAGAAGTTGTATTTGACAGTCGGAAAGATGAAATGGTTGGGTTGCCTGAAACCATTTCCCCCAAGCTTTAGTCACTTGCAAACTCTGTTGACAAATTTTGGTTTCTACTACGTATCATCACAGACTCCTGGGACAACTCATAGGCATTCATAACTTTCAAAAACAGTTTTATTGGCACTTTGTCCACATCTCACGCAATGCAAAGTTCAGTCATATCAAGGAGAGTTGAATAATTGTCACAATCAATGTTAGAACATTTTCTTCTTTCTTATACTCTGTACTAGCTCATTTCCCCCCAGGTTCTCCCAAGAAACCATTGGCTCACCCCAAAAAACCATAAATCTAGTTACTGTCTCTATAGATATTCCTATCCTGGATCTCATATACAGAAAAACATCGAAAAATAACAACAAAAAATCCTTAACAACAATAACAAAATAAAACAGAGAAAACCTCAATTTTTTTTAAAAAAAAAAAGGAAAAGAAAAAGAAAGTCTTAAAAAGTGGAACATCGTGAAAGTGGTTCAAAAGGGAGCTCAACTGAGAAGATGCTAAATTCTAATCTAACTACATCTGCAATGGTCCACTTTCCCATGCACTCTGTGATAGCCAGCCTCCCCTCCCTGGTCTCCATCACAAGGGACCGCCTAAAGCTTAACTCATGTGTATATGGGTCAAAATAGATTTCTGATTTCTTTGATAGACCATTTTCAAAATACATGTGTTTCTTTTGAAAGGGCATTTGGTATTACCACCATAAGTGGAAATCACGATCATTTGCCACAAATAAAAGGTAACCAGAAAAATGAAAATAATGGAGACAAAGCATCAAACTAGACATTGTTACCCGCGGATGCTGAAGTTTCTAAGCCTTGTGCTCCTGGTTTCCAATTTGCTTCATGTATCTTTTTATATAAATCATTTTATTGGGGGCTCATAAGACTCCTATCACGATCAATACATATGTCAATTGTATGCAGAACACATTTGCACACTTTTTGCCATCATTATTCTCAAAACATCCTCCCTCTACCTAGATCCCCAGCGATTCATGTATTTTTTCAAAGGATTAGTGTTAAGGCATCCCTGAGTGGCACAAATGATTAATCACTAGACTACTAGCCCCCAAATTGGAGAATTAAATCCAGCCAGAAATCCCTCGAAGAAAGGTCTGGCAATTTGCTCTAAAACATCAGTCATTAAAAATCATCTTGACTACTGATCGAATAGACTAGCAGAATCCAAGAGCCTGTGACCCTTCCTCCTTGTGACACCAGAGCTGAACTCAGCCCAGGCATCAACCTCAGCCAAGCAATGGTGGCATTAGATGGGCCTGACTCACACACCTTAGAATAGGCCACCACTCAGGAGCAGAAGGGCAGCATTGGCCCAGGAGTAAAGCTCAGGAGGCAAGAAGGGATGGGGTAGAAAGGTGAAGGACCACGGTCAACACAGGGAGGGCATGAGAGAGCTGTGACAGTGTGGGGATCACAATGCATGCCACCGGACAAGATGTGTATGAATTGCCCAATGGAAAGCCAGTTTTCTCTGTAAGCTTTCATTTAAATCACAGTAAGAGCTTATTTTGTTTTCCAGTCTGGTGGTACACAGTTCTGCTCTGACCTACGCAGGGTCACCCTAAGCAAGAGCCTTCTAGATGACTCTGGGTGGACTTTGCTGGTAGAGAGGGGTTAAAGGGAGATAAACCCACTGAGACCTGCTCCTTGAAGTCATTAGAATGACAGAGAAGGGAGTAATTAATTATCTTAGGGAGATAACCTAGTGTGATCTCATACTATATTCATGCTTCTTCCAAAAGTTTCTCTTGTCCCACCTAAAGTCATCTCAGACACCATCTTGGGAACCAATCGATGAGGGACACACCATGTGAAAGAACCGGAGACCCACCTGTCCTGTGTCGCAGAAACTGTTGTCTTGACTTCTTTGGAAAATATACATGACACACTTGCGTGAGGAAAGGCAGTTGTTCCAAACACCCTAAAAGGTTCATAGGAAATACAAAGGAAGCAGAATAAGATAAAAAGAAAACCCAATACCCCCAAATCTTTTAATGGAGCCAGAAAAGAGCTCAGATGGTGGGTATCCTATGGGACTCTCCGCTGTGGTTCCACCTCTCTGTGACCTTGTAGACAGAGTAGAATGCCCCATCATCTTTGCTGGAGCAGTGTCTCATTGCTTTCTCTGGAACCAGCTGGGAGCTTTGAACCATCAACCATTCAGTTGTCATCTGAGCCCTCCACCAGTGCACCACCAGGGCCTTTTCTGGGAAGATAACAGTCTAGACCAACCCAAGGGCACTATGACTCTGGCTCATGCAGGTGCCATGAGTTGAAACTGGCTCAAGGGTCCTCAGGCAACAATTTCCTGGCCCAATGGTGAGGGTTCCCCCTCGAATCCATCATTTCCATCTGTTCACATTCATAAACTATGGGTAAGAGACTAAAGCTGTTTTCCCCTGAATTCCACGTGCTGGAATGTTTTAACTGATGCTTACAGGACTGTCTTGATGCACTTAAGGGAATAAAAAAAGACATTAGGTTTCATTCTAGTCCATGTAGGAAAGGATATTTTGTTGAATTGAGATATGTTGAAATTTGCTAAGCCATGTATGCTTCATAGGACTGTTAGAGTATTTGATGATTAAGAACATCCTATTCCCCAGCCGCACTAAGTAACAGTTGTAATTTTTTGAAGAAACACCGAAATGAGCATGAAGTTTACTGAGAATAAACAGCGAGTTCTGTGGGTCCATTTGTTTTGTAGGTGGATATTCTGGAACATTCTCACAACATCACCATTGGTTATTATGCTACCAAAGGGAGGCTGGTGTATCTACCTGCAGTGGTTGTTGAAATGCTAGGGGTTTATGGCGTCAGCAACGTCACTGCTGATCTGAAACAACATACCCCAAACTTGCAGTCTGTGGCAGTCCTGGCCTCCCCGTGGAATCCGGAACCTGCAGGCTACTTTCTACTAAAAACAGGCAAGTAGCTCCAAGGGAAGAGGTCCCTGGGGAACAAGGCCCATTGTCCACCCAAAACTCGAAGACTTGAGTCTACCCACAGGCCTAGTGATCAACATCAGAAAAATTCCGACATAGAGTTTTCCTTCTATACATGTGGAGTTCTCAGAGTTCAAATGGTAACTGAATCCCCTCAGAAGGAAAGGGATCCTATCATTCTAGGCTCAAAGAGATGCCAAGAGGACACCTGTTTTTAAATCCCATGGCAGGAGGTCTGTCATCTTTTAAATTCCTATGGACCTTCCTCAGAGGTCCCTGTTCTTCAACTGTCCCAGTTCCTTCCACATCAGTCAAAACATTTCCAACCTGTATTTATCAGAGATATCTCATCACAAGACCCTTTGTTTCTAAATTATGTAATTAGTATTTGTGACTACCCAGTGTCATCTTTTCCCACTGAATTACCAGTGAACATTAACAAGGGTTGAGCGTCTACACTAACCTGTGGTTTGCAGTCATGGATTCCATATGACACTGGATCAGAAGCTCTGATTTAGTCAGGGCCTGGGAATAAATTTTGTTTAAGCTCCCTTGTGATTTTGAACTGCAAAGTTTCTAAACCATGAGAATGGGGAAACTATTGAAATTGAAAGACTCAAGCCATTTAGTAATGGAGGTCAATTGATTTTGCCCTCCGTCAAAGACATACAAGGCATAATCTCTTGGGTTGCTGGTTGGTTTGTTTTTTTCAGACTTTGAAAACATGTCTACATCGTTCAATCATTTGCATTGGAGGGAGTCTCAGATTCAATCATGCTTTTAGCTCTTGTATGTTATCAATCATTTCAAGAGCCACTTTCAAAACTATAACCAGACCTGGCCTGCCCATATTACTTAGTTGCCTAATATCCTAATCAAAACACCTGCTGTTTGTATCACGACCGCCCTTCAATCCAAGGGGCTGCGCTGTTGTGTCCAGTGATCTATTCCTCTCCTTCTAGTCCTCCAGTTTGTGAGTCAGTTGGACAACATTCAGTCCTGCAAGTTTGCCCAGACAATGGAACAGAGGCTGCAGAAGGCCTTCCAGGATGCCGAGAGGAAGGTCCTGAATTCCAGAAGTAACTTGGCAGTTGAGGTGAGAAAGGGAGTGTGCTGGCTGTGTGAGTGACATGTACCAATCCCTAGAGCCAGCTGGTGAGAAATGACTTGAGTCCACCCATTCCCAAGTCGCCTTTTGTGACTGTAGCTTTGTCCTGGGGGTGGGGGTGGGGTTGTTAACATAGACAGGATTAGGTACTACTTCAGGGTCCCTGAATGGCTTTGATTGTGGCACTGAGGAGGATGAGGATGTCTGGGCTGTAGCCATCACAGACTGTGACTCCTGGGTCTTATGTGCACTTCCCTCCCTGGCGCGTCCTCTCTCACACTCCTGTTGGCCTTCTTTTCATTCATCATTTTTAAAGAATGCTGTTTTAAAAATAATATGTAAGGCATATACTGTGCAAGGTATGTCAGATGGATGAAATTCACCCAGACCCCGGTTCTTCTAATGAATGGTACGTGGAATACTTCTGGGTTGAACCTAGATCTCGTGCCTTTGCCATTAAATCCAGAGGTTCTGAAATGGACAGTTAGCATGTATGACTGGTCTGAAATGCCATGGCGAGGGAGAAAGAGTGCAGCTTATTTTGAATGTGCAGTTGTCCTCTTCGGGACGGAAGTTTCCCCTTATAGTTCGGTTCATGTGAAACGAAGATCTAAAAATGTGTCACAGACTTAAGATTTATGTAAGGCGTATGACTCAGCTCTCAGTGAGGGCTGTTCTTCTTCCTGATCGGATTTGGGATCGGCACAAGTCCGGAGCCTTCGGAAGAGCCTGGCGGCAGAGCACGCCCTCTCGTAGTATTCAGGAAGCACAGTCTTATTCAACACCTGCTATTTATCAGGCACTGAGAGCGACAAGAAGATAAATAAGCTACATGTAGCTGCAAGAAACCTCTTGTGTTGCTGCATAATAGTCCCAGGTCATTAGATGAAGCTTGGAAAAGTAAGTGTTAGATGTTCCCTGGAAAAGAGCAGCTCAGGAGATTCAACAGTTGCACCTCACTAAATGTATTATTTTATTATACCCATTCAGACACCTCTTGAAATGAATGCGAATTGTTTTACTAACCCTGCTACCCTTTTTGCTTTGGCTGATAGGAAGCCCAGAGCCAAACGGGTTGCCTGGATTTAATAACCTTCTAGGTTTATGAATCACACAGATAACTACAGTAACAAGCTCTTTGGGTTGACTTTCATTTTTCATTTTAGTTTTAGGAATTTTTTTTTCAGGACCAGGTTTTGTTAATAATAACTTTCCTCTTGATGGGATGCAGTATAATTTGTGAGACACCTTGGTACCTTCTTTGTTAAAAAAGATTCGTGTAAAATTTTAGTTTATTTTTTTTTAAGTTGAATGACATTCATTTTAGAGCAGAAACAACAGCAACCCACTGCCAACGCATAGACTGACTTCTCGTGAGCCGAGAGGACAAAGTAGAACTGTCCCCACTGGCGTCTGAAGATGCCAATCCTGATGGCAATGGAAAGCTCATCTTTCTGCTGCAGATTGACTGGTGGGTTTGAACTTCTGGCCTGGTAGTTTGCAGCCCAGGCTGATTAGACTAGCCAAATAGGACTTGGTGGTAAGCAATGATGGAGTCCAATAAGATGGAGTTATTGGTCTCATGGGGCTGAAATAACATGGTTCATTTTCTTCAGGCACAGTTGGATGCTGACGATTGAATGAGTGTTTTGTGTCATTCCAGTGTGTGTGTGTGTGTGTGTGTGTGTGTGTGTGTGTGTGTGTGGCTTTGCTCTTGCGGGGAGAGAGGACTTTCTACTCCTATAAAGAGCCACCCATCTCAGAAACTCACAGAGACCCTTCCACCATGTCCTTCAGGATCCTTTATGAGTCTGCATAGATGCACTGGCGGTGAGTTTGGTTCATTGGGTTGCTCTTGGGTGACAGCCTCCGTAGGTCCATGGGCTGGCCCTCGGCAACTCCAGGCTTGCTCCGAGTCCCACGGAAGCCACCTGCCTCCTGTCATTCGAGTGAAAATCATGGGATGAAGCCAGCTAGCTCCACACCTCCTGCCGGGTCCTTGGGAGGGACCACCCCATCCAAACCACGCGAGCAGAGGCGAGCCGAAGGAAGTGTGGTGCTGTGGTGGAAGAAGGTGGTGGACACTGGGTTGGCAATACCGTCAGGCTTAGCGGTTGAATTGCTAAGTGGCTCTTGGCAGGAATGAGTGGAGGACACGAGAGAACTCAAAAGCATCTGTAGTCTGAGAGTAGGTGGGTGGTGGGAAAGTGACCCATGTTACCCTCCCCCCATCAAGGTTGTTACTATTAGAGCCCAGAGGTCTGACCTTCAGAGAACAGGGGATGTGACCTTGGCCTGTGGACCTAGTCTTAGTTTACAAAGCACCTAACTTAGCTGGGGGAAAAAAGAATACAACTTGCTGCTACCTACAGTGGCCCAAGCCCACTGACTTGCAGTCTGAGGGAGGCCGTCTGCTCTCGCAAAGAGTGACAGTCTCAGAAACCCTGTGCTGAGTCACTATGAGGCAGAACCGACTCAATGGCAGTGGTTTGGGTCTCTGAGTCAATGCAGAGGCTGTCTTCAGGTTCCCAACATCTGATGAATGAACAACTCTTCCTAAAAGAGCCCAACCCACTGTCATTAAGCCCATTTTGACTCACAGCAAGCTTATAGGACACAGTAGAATTGCCCTGTGGATTTCTGAGGCTGTAAATCTTTATGGGAAGAGAAAGCCTCATCTTTCTCCCAAGTAGCAGCTGATGGGATTGAACTAATGGCCTTGTGGCTAATAGTAGAATACTGAACCCCCTACCCTACCACAACTCCTACTTACCCCTGAATCTAAATGTTCCCTCACTTTGAACCTAGCCCCCGCTTGAAACAAATTCTTCAAAACAATCACCTTCACTTCTGCACATGTGACTTTTGAATATGTATTTTTAAAGCCCTCAAGTCTTTTCTTGCATGATCAAGTCCATCCTGACTCTCAGCAAGAGTCTGGGACAGATGAGAACTGCCCCACAGGCTTTCAAAGCCCCTAATCTGCATTGAAGCACATGGCCGCATCTTTCTCCTGTACAGCGACCGGCTGGTGGCTTCAAACTGCCAACCTTTTGGCAAGTGCTTAATGACTGCACCACCAGGACTGTTTTCTTGCAGTAAACCCAACACCCACCACTATCCATCAATGCCAACTTTGAGTGCTTTCTAAGAGTAGAACTGCTCCAGTCGTTTCCACGGCTGTAAATCTTTAGGAGCAGAGTTGGCCTCTCTCTCTCCTAGGGATCAGCCAGTCAGCTCGAACCGCCAACCTTTTGGTTTATAGTCCCATGCTTACTCATCATGCTGCCAGGACTCCTTTGTTGTAGTAGCCAACCCAAAACCAGTCCCACTGCCATTGACTTGGTTCTGACCCATAGCAACCCGAGAGAGGACTGTTGAGGTCTTTTACAAAAGTAAAGTTCAGTAACAGACGTGCACAGTGATGACTAACACCATAGCTTCATAGTCTCCACCAGTCTTGATCTGACCAGTCGTTTTGGTCTATGATTCTGAGTCTTGTGCCTCGTCTTTCTCCCATTCTATCCAGGGTCTTCTGATGGGTTCTTTCAGGGCAGTTGATTGTGGTCACTGGGCACCATCTAGTTCTACTGGTCTCAAGGTTGTGAAGACTGATGTGGTCCACTAGTCCATTTAACTCTTTACTTCCCTGTGTCTCAGCTTTTCATCACTGTTCTTTCCTTCAGACCGGGCTAGACCAAGGACTGTCTGCTTTAAATGGCCGCTCACGAGCTTTTAAGTACCTAGTTACTACTCAATAAATAGATGTAGAGCAATGGTTCCCAACCTTCCCAACACCGTGACCCTTTATGTGGTGGTGACCTCCAAACCATAAAATTATTTTCGTTGCTACTTCATAGCTGTCATTTTTCTATTGTAATTCCTCGGGCGACCCCTGGGAAAGGGTGTCACCTTCCAAAGGGATTGCAACCAAAGGTTGAGAATCGCTGATGTAGAGGATTGTCTTTGTGGCCTGTATTATGCCAGTTGACCTGGTTTTCCTCTTGGAACTATGGTCCTGAGCCCTGAGGTGCAGAGAGACCATCTACTTTGTAAAGATTTACAGCCTCAGAACCCCAGGGAGCAAATCTCCTCTGTCCTGTGGGGTCCCTATGAACTGGAATGGATTCGGCAGTGGTGGGCTTGGTTTGACTGGGTTTTAGATGGAGAGGTCCTTGGAATTGCTCAGCAGTAAGTGTCTTTTCTTTTTGGTACCTCAGGAAAGAAGCTTGAATCTGGGTTCCAAAAGTATTACCAGAGGGGAGAGTGAGAGTTGACCCGAGATGTTAGCTGGGCATTATCCCTAACCCTGGGAATGCAGGCCCTGGGTTAGAGAATGTTAAAAGGATGGTGAAGCCAGTCCATACCAGAGCAGATCTATCTTTGAGAGTCTTCTTCAATTTTAAGCAACATTGCCAGGATATTTGTGTGTGAGCCCACAAAGGTATGGGAAAGACGAATCTGTAGACTGCAGTCAGGATCCCAGTAGGAAGTAGATGGCACACTCAGATTCAGGTAATTTGAGGAAAGCTCACTATAAGGGACTGTTGGCAGAGTGTGGGCAGGCTCTAGGGAAACCACAAAGGACGGTGCTTACCCAAGATGGGGGCTGGTGGCGTGGGAGGAGGCAGCAGTTACAGGAAGCTTGAGACCAAGAGGCCAGGGCTGCCTAGTGCAACTGTGGCCTGAAGGAGCAGGTCCAGATATCTGTAGCCTGGTCTCGTTCATGTTGGAAGCTCCTTATCCTCTGCAGCTCCCTTTAATGGTAGCCAGAGAGCAAAGGCACCACAGAGCAGGGTGGAGAAGGGCTGGGAGGACACAGAGCTAGAGCAAAGAAGTTCTCCAGAAGTGGGATGACTTCCTATTGCATCTGCTCTCCAGATCTCATCCAGGGCTATTTCTGTCCCTGCTTTGACCCAGAAAATTCATTTCCCAACAACTGAATAACCGAGAGAAGGAAACCATGCCACTCGTTGTTCTATTTATGTGTTCTTTGTTGATGGTGGAGCCCTGGTGGTGTGATGGGGAACAGGTCAGGCTGCCAACCTCAAGGTTAGCAGTTCAAAATCACCAGGCACTCTCAGGGAGAAAGATGAGACTTGATACTCCCAGGAGGATTTACCATTTTGGCAACCCGCAGGGGCAGTTCTGCTCTGCCCTAGAGGGCCGTGGTAAGTCGGTATCAACTCAATGGCAGGGATGAGGGTCTTGATGACCCACGACAGACAGTGTGACGAATTCACAGAGTTTCTGAAAGGAGCAAGTGGCTAAACACTCGATTGCAGGCTGAAAGGCCAGTGCTTGCAACCTACCACCCAGAGGCATTCCCAAAGACACGTGGGGCATCTGGTCTGGAAACTCGCCTGTGCTGGACACCCAGATGGAGGTGCAGTGCTGCTCTGCACATGGGGGGCTCCAGGGGCTGGAAACTGACCTGACAGCAGCAACTCCATATGGAATCCCTAGGCTACCAGGAAATGTGGTAGTTTTTCTGTTTGGGGCTTCTGGATTCCTGTCTTTATTAGGGCAGTCGTCTTGGTCACTTTTGTGAATGACCAGTGGCACCCGCTCCCGATTCTTTCAACTTGTCAATGTCCTGCGAGCTTGAGTCCGAGCAGTTGAAGCCGTCTTAAATGTCATGTTTCCACAATGGTTGTCAAGGAGCCCTGGTGGTGCAGTGGGCTAGGTGCAGGGCTGTTGGCCACGAGGTTGGCAGTTCCAACACGCCAGCTGCTCTGCAGGAGCAAGAAAAGACTATCTGCTGCTAGGAAGATGAGGAGACTCTGAAATCCTATGTAGGGTCTCTTTGAGGCAGAATCCACCTGATAGCAGTGGGTTTGAGCATGCTGATCGCCACCAAAAGGTGGAAGGTTCACCTCCACACAGAAACCCCTCAGAAGAAAGGCCTGGAGATCTGTTTCAGAGCAATTGGCCATGGAACTCGCTACAGAGCACAGTTCTGCTCTCACACACAGAGCTCGCCGCACCTGGCAATCTCCTTTCTGTCAGTTTGGACCATATTGGGCATGGTTAGAATCTTAATTGTAACCTGAGACCACCCAGCCCCTTATTGATTGCGAGACTGGGGGAAGTCCCTTCAGTACCCCAGTTTCTTTTTCTGTCCAAGGGGGTGACAACTTGCACCCAGCTCCTCAGGTCAGGGTGAGGATTGAATGTGCCCCTCCTTTGCACCACACCGGCGCAATGATGACCGTGATTATTCTTGTCTCTTCCCCCTCCCCCTGTCATTCCCACCCTCAACTTCTGCTGAAACTCCTCCAGCCACAGCCTCCGTGAAACAGACCCTCACCTTTTTTGGCATGTCTCCCTCCCCTTGCCTCCTGTGTCCATTCAGATTGTGAGCACGTCCAACGCCTCCCAGACAGTCACCTTGGTGTACGTGGTGGGCAATCAGAGCACATTCCTCAACGGCACGGTTGCCAGCAGCCTCCTCGGCCAGCTCTCCGCCGAGCTGGTGGGATTCTACCTCAGCTACCCGCCGCTCACCATTGCCGAACGTGAGTATGCCTGCATCCTGCACAGGCTTGTCTTCTTTCCTGGGGCTCTGCCTCCATTTGGGGAGTCCCAGAGTGCCACAGAGGAGCCCTGGTGGCACAGTGGTCATGGATTAGGCTGCTAACCACAAGGTCAGCAGTTTGAAGCCACCAGCCACTCCTCGGGAGAAAGACAGGGACTTCTACTCCTGGAAAGAGTTGCCGTCTTGTAAACCCAGAGGGGCAGTTCTGCCCACCTTATCGGATTGCTGCGAGCCAGTATGGACTCAACGGCAGTGGTTTCAGAAAGTGGCACCAATGACTAAGTAAGTGCTTGGCTCCTGAACCACTCAGGGGCCCCTCAGAAGAAAGGCCTGGCTCTCTGCCTCAGTCAGATTTTACGTGACCCTGTGGATGGGCTCGCTGTGAATCAGTATTGACTTAACAGCTGGGGTCTTTGTCTCCACTTGGCAAACAAACATCTGTTGAAATACTACTGTGTGCCAGATGTCTGCCCCCTTATCATAAAGTCACCACTGGACTGGATGGTGACTTGGGATTGAGAGGATAAAAAAAAAAAAAACACCAGTTGAACCATAAGAACATTTCCTGGTGCCTTCGCATGGCTGTTATGTCATGCTATCCCCACAAACATCTCCTCGGTGCAAGATTTGCCCCAATTAGCAGAAGAGAAAATGAAAACCCCAGAGGGTGAGCAGGACACACGCCCACAGGGCGAGCGAGAGGTGGGACCAGCGGTCAGAACCCAGCCCTGCCTGGCTGTGCCTCTGTCCTCCCGGCCGTCAGGACGCTGCTGTGGTTTCCCTGTACTTCTGCCCTCAGCCAATGTTCAAGGGTCCTTTTAGCCCCTGCCTTGGTTGAGATACAGAACTCATTTGCAATCAGTGTCGTGACTTCCCTTGATGAAGTCCCCATCATCTTGTGGCCTTGTCTGTTATATAAAGCTCATTACCATGCAGCCAGCATCGGTGCTGAAGACGATGCAACCTACATTTTGTACCCAAGCCCTCACTTGGTAGCCAAAGAAGAAAAAGGTCTGTGCTCTTCATTTTCGTCATTGGTACATTGCTCGAGGTCATTGGGCGAGTTTGTTGATGTTTTTCTTTTTAAAATCCTTATTCGCAAAAATCATACCACCACCGTCATTTCCTTCTGTGGTTGTTTTTTATATAATAAAAAGTGAGATCACGCGTCAATGTACTGATTAGCACCTAGCAGCTCCTCTGATATTTTTCTTTTTGCATGGGTATGAGTGTTTGTTTAATGCAACATTTCCCCACGTGGGCGATGCCTTTCCCGGGGGCTCACTGCTGCCATCCGGGCCATCGATGCAGACACCTACACTCTTTCCTGGGCTAGGAGTATCGTACAAAGGTTTTTAGATTGCCAAGGGAATGTTGAGCCATTTTACTGTTTATCTTTTAGACAAGGGGGTGTCAGGCCAAATGAGTTTGGGAAGCTAACTTGGGATTCATGAGAAACTTTTGTGAATTTTCATATAGTAAGGAAAGATACCTCTGAGTTTTACTGAAATGATCATGTCAGCAAAGGAAGCATTTATTTGGTTTAAAGATCTTGATTATTTGAAAATAATAACTAAGATTCATTGAGCTCTTACTATGTCTCGGGCACTGGACTAGGTGAGGCCCTTTACAAGTTTTAAATCTCATGGCCACGAAACTGTTCTTAAAAATATGAGCCCCTTTATTATTTGACTACTGAACTTAGTTCTTGGTATTGGATAAGTCTAGGCAAAGGATAACCATTCCTAAAATTGTTAGTGATGGTTAGAGACATGGTCAAGCCAGAGCTAAAAATACATTCAGGCTATGGGGTTTGGTAATTAAGACTCTCAATTTAAGAAAGTTTAGATTACAGTGCACGAAATAGCAATTGACAAAACTCTGGTAAAGTCTACATCTGAAAGTTAGATCTTCAGTTTGTTGATGTGTATGCTTCCCCTCCTCCCTTCTTTACAGCAGGATGTTTTTGGCTTGCGTATCTGAAAGTTCCCAAGAATGGTAAAATAGAGTTTAGCTACTTTATATTTTATTTCCTGTGTCTATTTGAAAATGTTCGCATTCATTGTAAAAGTCATGTGATGCATTTTTCGTTTGTCCTAGCTCTGGAATACCCCAACCTTGACATATCAGAAACAACCAGAGACTACTGGGTGATTACAGGTAATCTCTTGCACTATTTCACCCTCCCCCCCCCCACCATTCATGCTATGAGGTTGGTTTATTTTTTATAACTACATGCTGAACACTTAGTTCATTGCAGTCTTATTTACAACAGATGGCAGCAACCCGAGTGCCCTTCGGCAGATGAATGGAAAAGCAAAACGTGGTCTATTCATAATGGAATATTATTCAACTTTAAAGAGAAATGAGCTTTTGAGGGGATAAGCCTTGAAAAGTTTACTCTGCGTGAAATAAGTGAAACACAAAAGCACAAAAAGTGTATCTAAGCACAAAAAGTGAAAGGGGATCCAAGCTTATTACTGGTACCAGCAACTGGGGTGGTAAGGAGGGGAACCAAGGCATTATTGCTTAAGGACACCGAGTTGCTGTAAGCGTTCTTTTATAAATGGAGAATGCTGATACCTGCACACCATAGTGAATGTCACTAATGCCATTGCATAATGCACTTATGCAAATACTTGGTTATCTGTTTGTACCACAATAAAATTAAAAATCAAGTACACACACCATCAAGTGATAGGATGGGCATCTTTTCCTTTGTCATGTCTTATAAGTCAGGGAGGGTCTTAGGATAGGTTCACCAGAGAAGCAAAACCAGTGAAGTTTATGTGTGTGTACACACATACACATGTATATGTATATATATATATATATATATAGGTATATACACGTATATATATACATGTATGCTTTCATTTGTTCACATTCTTAGTTGTATATATCATTAACTTGTAACAAATATTAAGCTGGAGGCTTCTCCTGATTCATATAGCTGTGGGGGCTAATGAACTCAAGAGTGGCAGGAAGTTGACAATCTTGTGGCTCCAGAGGCCAATTAATCCAAGGTCAGCAAGTCAGATGGCAGGCCACTGAGGATGCCCAGAATTGGCAGGTATTACAGTAAGCCATTGGCTCAAGTCCAAAGAACTAGAGGTTGACATACCAGATATAAAACCCAGAGCCGGCAAAAAGCAAGCTATCTTTTTTCCATGGCATTTTCTTATATTAGAAGCAGGTCACACCCTTCAGGCGATGTCATCATGGAAAATCTCCATAGGTCTTAACTGTCACACCACAGAGAATCCTGGCCCAGCCAAGTTGACCCAAAACCTTAACTATCGCAAGGAGTTACTTCCATAGGACCAAAAGCAAGAAGGGGTAAGCTTCAAAAGAAGTCTTTTTGCAAAGACATCACACAGAGGATGGATATAAGATAAAGTTTCAAAACCACTATCTTTAAAAACCTATCAAGTGGCCGCCTCTCACAGCATTGACCTGTGGGTGTCTAGGAACTGTCCATATAGCTGGCTGCTCGTGTGTAAGTTTGTTGGGACTGTCGTGGCAAGATACCACAAACTACCTGCCTTATAAGAACAAACCTCATTATCTCAGTATTCTAGAGGCTGAGAATCCAAGGTCAAGTGTTGTTGGTGCTGATCTTGTTACTCACCTGAAAAAGCCCTTTCTTGTATCTCTCTCATATCCGGTAACACCAGAAACCTTGATGTTCCTTGGCTTAGATGCATCTGCATGTGACTATCTTCCTCCTGCCTGAATCTCTCCTTTAGAAGATTGGATCAGAACCTTCCACATTTCAGGAAGGCCCCTTGTTAACCTCGTGTTAATATGGTCAGAGAGTCCATTTCTAAACACAGATTCTGGAGACTAGGAATTCAACGTGTATGAGAGACAATATGTATTCACGATGTAATAGACACATAGCAATCTTTAAAGATGCCAAGCCTTCCTGCACTGTCCTGCAAAACTCGCATTCCAACCAGAAGACTGCTGGGTGGGCACTTTTCTGCCTGGCCCTGTCATTAACCCCACCCACAAAGGAACTGGGGCGGAGCCCAGGCATGTCCCGACAGTGCAGGGTGATGAAAGTGGAAGGCTATTTGGTGGCATTTTCTTGTTTTCTTCTTTTCCCTTGACATTTTGCACTATGAAACAGCAAGCAAGTTTTTTTTTTTTTTTTTTTTGCTTTCAAACGCCAAACAGTAGCTCTGAAAAAAACAAAATTGGACAAGCAAGAATTGGAAACAAGAGGGAGAGGGATGATGTTTGTAGAAGGAAAAAGGAGCAACCTAAGATGCAAACAGCAATGAGAGGAAGGGGAGAAACCCCCCGTGTCATGGAAGGCTCCAGTCTTCTCCCTCATTTGCAGCTGCAGATGAGCTCTTCGGCTTGGTTGCTCAAGACCTGGTCCAAAGCATAGGACACTGCATTCCTTGCTTCTCTGCAGACAGAGCCATGGACACAGGGAGGTTCTTTTACCTGCAGAGAAGGCAGACTCAAAGTGCGTGTGTTAAGGGGGAGAACAGGGAAAGGAGGGTGTGCCCAAGAGAGACAGTGCTAGCCTGGCAACACATTTGGAAGCCAGCAGATTATGTAATGTTTCCTTTGCAAAGTATGCTGCTTTTTAACCTGCAAGTATCCCCCGACGCACACTTTCTATTAACTTTAAGGAAACGTTGGTACTAGATAACACACCCAGTGTCGCGTACAATGTGTGTGTCCTGAACAACCTTTCTCACCCCCACCCCACCAACCCCCAACTTCTCCTGTCTCTCTACTAATGACGTGCCTTCATTAGAAGCCCCACACCTGGTCTTGTTTTCAGGGTTCTTCTGGGACTTAGCCCCTGCTCACTCCCTCATGTAGCCCTCACTGTTGACACCAGGATTTCCATTGCTGTGTTTGGATCCAGTTTGATCAGTGGTTGGTACTTGGTGCCCATGCAGGAAGGGAGGTGACTGCCACCAGGTCTTAGGGTGACTCACCTGCTGTCCCTTAGGCCTTCTGAACCTGAGGACAGCATTTCTAACCTGCCATACTACTCATACAACCAATGGGAGTGTTTGGGAGGGACTGAGAAATGAAGCTGGCGGTGAGCTGGGTTGTTAGACTAGTCAAACCCACAGCCCTGTCATTCACTGCGGACGGCCTGTCCTCTCATTGCTACCTTAAGTCAAAGTGATTAGGAGTAACTCCTGTCATTTCTTTCCAAGCAGACTTATATTTAGTTGGATATTATGTGGACTGAATGGTGTCCCCAAAAAAGATGTGCTGAAACCTCAAACCCTAGTTCCTGTCAAGGTGACCTTGTGTGGAAAGAGGGCCTTTGAAGATGTCTGCCATCCATTACGTTCACAGGAGGTCCTATAAGGTTGGCGAGTCCAAATCCACTCCCATAAAATGTTTTATTTCCCAACCAAACTTGCACTAGCTCTGATTTCCACATTATACATCCCCCTCCCAAAGTGTGGGTCCCCGCTTTGGTTCACAATGATTGCTTTGGGGCACATCTTCCATCCCCCTCTTCGCAGAGAACCTCGAGATTGCTCCTGCAAACCAACACCCAAGCCTAATACCCTCCAGTCAAGCCCAACTGGCAGTGAGCCTGTAAGGACTTCTAAGACTGTAAATCTTAACGCGGCTGACCTCACGCTGTCTCCCACAGTACAGCTGGCTGATTCGAACTGCCAAAGCTGTGATTAGCAGCCTGATTGCCAGGGCTCCTTGTGCGATATGACAGAGGCAAGATGGAAAGGTATCAGGGTTCATGCTGCTGCCGGGCAGAGGTGAGAGCCCATTTTAGGTTGAGTCTACTGGCCCTGTCTTCCTCATGGGCATCAAAATACCCCCACCCTGGGAACTGAAGGGTTTCTCTGGTCCCTTTCTGCTTGGTAAAGTAGAAGGGCAGGCACAAAAAGAGGCAGACCCTTAATGAGATGGATTGGCACACTGACTGCAACAATATCAGCGTAAGCACAATGCTGAGAAGGGCAGTGGGCTCGGTGGTGTTGTACATCAGGTCACTGTGAGTTGGAACAGAGTCGATGTCGGCTAACAACAACATTGCCGTTTACTTGAGGGGAGAGATTATCAAAGCTCTAAGTCCTTTGCTTGAATGCGTGGGATTCACCTATGAACAAAACAATGTAGCTAGAGTACAGAACACTGAATCCAGCCTGCAGGTTTGAAGTTTGGAGCTCAATAGTGAGCCAGGAAGAACCAAGAGGAGCGTGGTGTGAGAGTCAATGAGTCTTCTGGACAAAGTTCCTCTGAACACACCTGAAGCCTTGTCCTCCTCTAACCTAACCCCATAGTGGGGGGAGGGGAAGCTGGGAGATAGAGCAGGAAGTCAGCTGTCTTCCTAAGTGACCAGTCCACACCTCCAGCTGACCTGTAGCTGCTGGGTGACTGCTCTCTTCCTTGCAGGCAAAGAGGGCCAGGGAGCCAGAGGCCAGCAACCCTTAACCAAGGAGAGAGGAGTCCCATCCTGGAACACAATCCTGGTCTTTCCAGGCTGTTTCTCCTCTGTTGAGATGTGTCGAGCAAAGACGTGGACATGTTTTAACAGTGGCAGCTCCCAGGTCTCAGAGTCTAATCACTGTGCTATAAGCACTTCTAAATGAATCACCTGCCCTTCACAATCAGGAGTTGATGTGGTTGGATGAGAGACTGAGGCCCTGAGAGGTTTTGTGATTGCCTCTCCCAAGAACACACAGGAAGGAGGTGTCAGGACTTGAACTTGAGACCCCCAGACTCCAGTCCTCAACTCTTCTCGAGACGCCTCCAGGGATGCACACATTCTTTTTGCAAATAGAGACAATGAGATGTGTTGGTTCCATGTGGGGGGCACCCACAGCCTCATGCCCTTCCCTGAAGGCTTATTATTGTGATTATTGAAATGATTAGAGTGAAATTTACATCCCCCAAAGATAACTAGTCCTAAAGTGTATTAGTCTGGGTAGACTAGAGGAACAAATTTCATAGACCCATATATGCATATAAGGAAAGGGTTTATATACAAAAGGAATGGAACACTGAAAAAGCATTCCAACCCAGTCCAGTTCAAAGTCATAAGTCCGATATTAGCCCATATGCCCGATACCAGTCTATAATGTGTCCTTCCGACTCATGAAGTCACAGGTCAGTGGGTGCAGAATCCCAGCACTGGCAGGGGCCTCCCCAGGGCTCCTCGCTTCCAGGGCTCAGGGTCCATCAATAGCATCCAGTGGTGGCAGAAGCAATTCATCGTTGGCAGGGGTTCCCACGTGACCTCTCCAGCTTCAAAGGTCTGGCTCCATCAGGGCAAAGCAGTGTGACTTCTCCGGTTCCTCAGATGCTGCCATCTTGTCTTGTCCATGATTCATCGTCTGTGAGATTAACTCCCAACAACTGGGGAGACAGCTCCTCATCTCCATGAGGGAAATACCGCGAGATTTCCCAGAAGTCTCAGGAGAAAGCCATGCCCACACAGAGGCCTCATTGGCTACTCAATGGCTATCTGCAGATTAACAGGCTAGACTCCATCCCTATACCTCAATCATAAAATTAACATAAGCACATGACTGCCACATAAAGTGATTAAAGGGAACAATTTAGTGGCATTTAGCAATTCAAATGATGTGTAATCGCCATTTCTAGACCCAAAACATCCCTGTCATTCCCCCTCCAAGCTGTCTCCATGCTCCTTTCTTTCCAATGCCTGGCAGCCTTCCATCGTCACCCTGTCTCTGTGGACTCACCTATCCTGGAGGTGTCCTTCAGGTGAAATCAGGTATGAAAGAAGACCTTGGTGTCTGGCTTCTTCCACATAGCCACGTTGTTTCTGAGATTCATCCACGTTGCCGCATGTATTAGAGCTTTGTTTTTTGAGGGGACTGAGTACTATTCCACTGGATATATATTTCACAAGTCGTTTGCTCGTCCCTTGGTGAACATTTGTGCTATTTCCACCTTCGGGCTCCTGCGGATGGCGTGGCTCTGACATGTGTGTGCAGGTAGGTTCTAGTTGGGGAGCTCTCTTGCCATTCTCTTGGGTACACGCTCGTCATGGATCTGACGGTCATTCTAGATGTCACTGTCGATGTACTCCTTGGAGGAGCCACCGCACTGTTTTTCACCGGGGCTGGACCCTTTGACGGCCCCGATTTTCCACATCTTTGTCAGCATTCAGTAGTCTGTTGTTGTTGTTGTTGTTGTTGTTCTGGAGTTCATGTTTGGTTTCCTAGCCCTCCTAGTGGCCGACACGTTGGCTCAGCCGGCACTTTGCTCCCGTAGAGCTTTATAGCCTTCGAAACACACAGGGCCAGTTCTATTCTGTCCCACAGCGTCACTGATTCAGGACCAATTCGTTGGCAGTAGGCTGGGTTGCACTGGGTACGAAGGATCCCTGGTGACGCAGTAGTTAAGTGCTCAGCTACGAATCAAAAGGCTAGTAGTTCAGATCCACCCGCTGTTCTACGGAAGACAAATGTGGCCTGTGCAAGGTTTACGGCGTTATGCTCAATCCAAGAGGGCCACTATGTTGTGTGACTGTTGTCTATTCTCTGCCTGCCTTCAATCAGCCAGGCGCCTTTTCCTTAATGTGATCCGTGGTGGTCGTCTTCACAGCCCAGTAGTACCTCTCTGGCTCCCACCCGGTGTGGGGAATGGCAGCGCGAACTCAGCAGCAGGACTTGAGCAATCTCCTCTGACTTCATGGGGAGTCTTGGAGCCAGTACATGCTCTCGGGGGCCCAGAACCAGACTGCCTCTTGCTGGGGCTGATCCCTCTGTGAGCAGGACTCCAGAGGAGCCTCCCTGGGGCCTGGCACAGTGGGAGCCACGGGAGTGTCTGATCTGTGTTTGCAGGGATTCCGTAAGCTGGGAGCCCCTCACAAGAGCCCTAGATAGAGCTGCTTTAGGCCCTCCATGGAGATTATTTGGCATTTATGGTTTCAAAGAAGCAGTTTCCGAGACCCCGCTGCAGATTTGATTTCCCTCCTGATTGGTTTTAAGCATCCTTCTGTGCAGTCCCTTGTTACTGGTGCTTGACGTGGGTCTGTAGAGAATGCAATCCTTAATGTAGGCTCCTGGTGGCACCTCAGTGCCCAGGATGCCAGAACAGCAGCACCCTCTTTACAGCCAAACTGGGTCCAGAGCCCAGCGGAGGGGTGGTATTTATGCCTCTCAGCTGGCGTGTCGTTGACCAAATTCTCTTAAGTCTTTGTATCATGTTTCCAGTCTACAATGTACATTTGTTCTCCTTAGAGAGGTGGGAATTGTTGGTAGCATCTATGACTGCAGGGATGGTTGTCTTTGGAGACAGTGTGTGTGTATCTGTGAAATGTGCTTCCCAGGGGACATGGTGTAAAGGCTGGACTTGCAGGATAGGTGGGAAAAGTCTGCAGTCCCAGCAATCCTAGGAAGCCTTTCGTATTCACTATAGCCGACTAAGCAAGGGATTGAAGACTCAAGTCTGTCCATGGGTCACTAGAAAGAAAATCCTTGTCATCACCTTTAATTTTTTTGGTGGTGTTACCATATATACTCGAGTATAAGCTGAGTTTTTTTCAGCACTTTTTTAAATGCCGTTTTTGTGGTAAAATCAGGTGCCTTGGCAGATATTCAGGCTGACTTGTACTTGAATACATACGGTAAGTGCTGTGCAGTCCGTTCTGACTCAGGGTGACCCCGAGGACAGACAGAACAAAATACTGTCTCGTCCCACATCCTCACAATTAGCTTATCTCACTGTTGTAGCTACTGGGTCAGTCCATCGCAAAGAAGGCCCTCCTCTTGTCCACGGGCCCACAACCTTCTCGAGCAGGATGTCCTGTGCCGGGACTGGTCCCTGTAATGTCCAAAGCCCACGAGAGAAAGTCTCACCCCTCACACTTCTTAGGAACATGACGGATGGATGGATTCTAAGACAATAGCGCATCCAGGGTTAACCAGCACCATCGTTCAAAAACATCCACTCTTCTTCCACCTTTTTCTTTGGCCACCGAAATCCCTGTGGAGCATGGCGTACTCTGACAGAAATGAGGTCACCAAGAGTCAGAATCCACTGTGGCACCTGGTGACTGGTACTCCCACTCCCATGAGCCATTCCCCGGAATTCCATTGTTAAGGCCCTGCCTTGAGCGCGGACACCCCTGGGACTACATGAAGCACTGCAGTGCATTTGTGGGGGATGGGTGGGAGGGGAGCGAGGAGAGCAAAGGAAAGACCGCCATTTCTCGTGTGTGCATTTCACCTTCTGTATGTGGAGTCCCTCTGTGCACCCTGTCTCACGGACCCCTCGCAGCCCATTGGAACCTGTTTTCCTTGATGCACACTTTCCAGTGCCCTTTTTAACCAGAAGCTCTAATAGCTCCAATGTTGGCAAGGGGTAGAAGTAAGAGCCAGTCTTTCCAGGAGGCCACCCTGCTTCGGGGAGAGGGGGAGGGGTGGTATCTTTGGGCTGTGGCTGCCACATATGACCTTCTCAGGCCACACAAAGGAGAAGTCATCTCCACACCAGCCCAGCACCAGCTGCCACAGACAGAGGTCAGACATGCGCCCACCCTCCATCCTCCTTTGATCTCACACCAACTCTCTGTCCGACGACACTCTGCCTCTCCGCCGGGTTCCCTCAGCTACTGCACTGCCTCCACCGAACTCACAGACTCCTCTCGGAGTCATGGAAGCTTAGTAGGAAAATGAAAAGCCGAGATCAGAAAACATTAAGGACACAACCTTTGGTTCACAGCAGGACCCCTCCTTATTCAGCAACCAGGTCTCTCTCTCTCTCTCTCTCTCTCTCTCTCTCTCTCTCTCTCTCTCTCCCTCGCTCTCGCGCTCGCTCTCGCGCTCGCTCTCGCTCTCTTTCTCTCTCTCTCATCCCCAGCTTCTCAGCCACATGGTCCCTTAACCCTGGCCCCTGTCTGTGGGTCAGGAAGCCCACTCACTGCTCTGCCTAAATCCCCCCATCTCATGGCTTCTGGTCTCGGTGTGGTGTGACCCCTCCTGTTCAGGCCGGGATATCAACGTGCTAGTGACTCATCTTCCTTGATGGTCCCAAGACCTGTCTCTTCTGGATTCTAGGGTGCCTCGTTCTTCTAGCCAGGGAAATGGGGAGAGTGACTCCTTAACAGTGTAGGGAAACTAGACAGGAGTGGAGCTGCCGAGACTCCCCTCTCGACGCAGACCCGGGCCTGTGAAGAGCCCACAGGACAGTGGATTGTTGTAGAGAGGTTAAAAATGAACACTTCATCATTTAAACTCTCCCTTCGACCCCTGTTAAATTTGTTCTTATTTTTAACATTCTCTTATTCTCTTTTCACTTGAGGGTTTTCTGTTTTATTGTTACTGGTTTGGGTTGTTTTGGCATGTTTATCCATCATTGAAATCCAACATAGGCAGTAATGGATGCATGGTTTCTTGGGGATATGGGAGGGTAAGTGGGGCAGAAATGGGAAACTAATAACAATGAGCATTAAAAAAGGACAAAAATGTTCTAAAATTGAGCACGGCCATGAATGTGCAACTCTTCTTGATATTCTCGAACTATCAGGTGATAAGTGGATTTGGGGCCAATAATAATCTTTTTTAAAAGAAAGAAAACCTGAACCTTCTATCCTTTATTTGCATGATCCCACCCAGTCCTTTGGTGAGAGACCTGGAGGAAAGCACCTCCATAGAAGAGATTTCACTTCACCACAGCACCAGAAGGGAGGAAGTGGGGAGCACCCTGAGGGCGTGGTCTGCCCAGGGCTGAGCGGCTCCCCTGTAGGAAAGGACTCCCGTTCTTGACAAAGCTGTGGAGGAGGAAAACAGACCAACCGCAGGAGGCCAGTTAGTCAGATCTGCCATTTTGCCTCTTAGATGGACCCTCAGTGACACACACTCTATGCTATAAAATGCAAGTTTCATTAAGCAGCAGGAGGGACTGCACAGCTCAGAAAGGAGAGAGTCTGGCCTTGGACTTGAATGCTGTGTGGCCTCAGACACGTCACTGAACTTTCTTATACACATGGATTATGATTCCTAACTCCTGGGGTGGCTGGGAGGGTCAGCATGGGACAAGGATGGGCAAGCCCTCGCGTAGGGCAGGACGCTGTGGCCTGAGTGGCCAGTCCGGAGCTGGTGCCGGTGGTGGCTCCTGAGACAACACTCTGAGTCGCCCCCTCCTACCCCCACCCCCACCCCCCGCCTTCGTTCTCCACAGTGCTGCAGGGCGTGGAGAACTCCCTGGTGGGCCTGCACAACCAGAGCTTCGCCCGCGTCATGGAGCAGCGCCTGGCCCAGCTCTTCATGATGTCCCAGCAACAAGGCCGGCGGTTTAGACGGGCCACCACCCTGGGAAGCTACACTGTGCAGGTGAGTGGGTTTTCTCAGGAGACAAAATCACGCTGTGGGCAGTGAGCGCTGGGGCTACAAACTAATTACGTCATTTGGTCCATGGGGGTGGGGGTGGGGTGGGAGTATTGATGGTCCTGATCACTAGATGTATAAAGGTGAGGGAGAATTAGCCCCTCATCCCACTCCCTCACCATGAGCCGGTCAGGAAAGAAGGTCTCAGAGCGCATGCAGATGTTCATCGAGCAAAAAGCTGCTGGTAAGCAAACACAAATTCCAAAAGAAAAAGAATCTATTACAAAATTATAGAGTAAGTCAATCTGTTCTGTAGGCTCAATGAACTCTTTATATATATATATATATATATATATATATATATATATATATATTTTTTATTTTTGATAAGTATCAATTCAAGGCTGGGACAAATGAGGTGCAGATTAAAGAAATTCCAAATGTCCAACTTTTCAGGACACCAAACAGCACCCTCCTCTCATGCGCTCTCCTATCCCAGGGCTTTGTGATCCTCGGTGACATTCAGAGAACTCAGGGACTGACATGGAAATGGCTTGCATTGTAGTGGAATTTGGCAAGCCCCAACCCCATAGCTCAGACATCCATCTGGGGAATTCTCCTCACTCACACCAAAGCAGGCTGCCGCACTCTCACCGAAACAGACTGTGGGTTCTCAAGGTGGCAGAGGAAAGTGAATGGGTCAGGCGATAGGCTGCCAGATCACATCTCAGCAACTAGAAGCAGGTGGCAGCAAACCGGAAGCAGGATTCAGAACAAGAGACCAAACTTGGCCCAAGTTTGGGGGTGGGGGGTAGGGGTGCGAAAGTCCTTTCTTAGCCAAGCAAAAAGAGTGTGCTGGGTCTCATGTCACCAAGATAGCAACTTGTCCATGTCTGATCCTTTGATGGTGCTGTGGGTTTTGCCTCCTGATTTCCAAGGCTTAGGGAGAGGACACGCTTATCAGTGCTGCACATGTTAAGTGGACCAGGCTTTGTCTCAGCTAGTTTCTCGGCCTTTGCCACCTGCTTTTCTCAATTAAGGATCTCCGTTTGACAGCACCTAAGAAGTCACCTACTATGGTAGTTGGCGTAATAGCATGTCCTTTGGTGGCTCCCTCCCAGGTATCACGCCCTTGCCACCTTGTCCAGTCTCTGAGTCTCCCCTTAAACCATAAGCATCTAGCTCTTCTCACCGTCTGCTTCTGAAGGAACCCAACCAAGAGAGTAAGTCTCCAAGGGTCTCTAGATTCTCACGTGCAGTTCAAGCGAGTGTGAGCGTATCTCTTTTATGTGTGAGAGAGAACTTTATATCAAAGAACAATTATGTATGAAGAAAGCATCCCGGCCCTGTCCAGATCGAGCCCATAAGCACAATACTAGTCCAGTACTAGCCCATAAGTCTGATACGAGTCCATAAAGTTCTCCTCAGCCTCACACAGCACATGCAATGATGCTGAATGCAGGACGATCACAGGCCGGTGGATGAAAAATCTTGTGGATCCTGTGGCAGTGGAAGCATCACAGGGCTGTGTCTCTCTCTCTTTAATATATCAATCACTTTATTGGGGGCTCCTACAACTCTTATCACAATCAATACATACGTCAATTGTATGCAGTCCACATTTGCCCATTTGTTGCCATCCTCATTCTCAAAACATCCTCCTTCTACCTAGGCCCCTGGTACCAGCTCCCCATGAGAGTACCTTTAGAATAGACCAACCCACCCACAGATCTTGGATACCACTAGAGATTTTGCTAGAGATCCCATTTTTAACATGTGTTATGTTCATTTGAAAAGTTCCCCAATAGCTGTCTCTGGAATGTGGGTTTTCCGATTGTTATCTAGTGGACCTGCCTGCGGGGTGTGGACTCTTTCTTGAAAATGGAGCACAGCTAATTGTAGAATGGAAATGGGTGCATTGTATCACACGATCTGTGAGGAATCCTTGTAAAGGACATCAAAGACGTCAGTACCATCGGCCTGTAGGTCATGTCCTATGGCAACCATTGGGGTTAGGAGTGGAGAGGGGGACTTCTTGAATCCAGTTTTGTCTGTGACTGGGCACCGGGTGCCCCACTGACTCCTGGTCCCTTCATCCACAGTAAGAGGATCTGGCTCCTTGTCCTCTTGGAAGTTGCTGTGGATCTAAAGATCTCTGGTGGGCTGGGGTGACCGAAACTAAACCCACTGCCATCGGTGTGTCCTGGCCCACAGCCGCACTGGAGACAGAACAGAGCTAGCTGCTCCTTCAGCGTTTCAGACGCTGTCTTTTTCTTTTCTTTTTAAGCAGACAGATAGTACCAACTTGCTCCTGAGGAGTGGCTGGTGGGTTTGAACCACTGCATTATCCCGAACTCATTGCCATCCAGTCAGTTCCAACTCCCGGCGACCGTAGAAGACAGGGGAGAGCTGCCCCTGTGGGTTTCCAAGACTGACTGTTTGCAGGAATCGAAGGCCTCATCGTTCTCCCTTGGAGGAGCTGGTGGTTTCGAACTACCAGCCTCGTTAGCATCCCAGTGCGTACCCACTCTGCCACCAGGGCTCCTCCATGAGGCAAAGTGATGAGATGGCTCGTGTTGTGTGCCAGGCTGGTGGTTTTTCTTTCGGGCTTCCCATGACCCCTCTATTTTGGCGTTCTCCAAATGGCAGAAAGCGTGTCTCTAGGACTCAGAGGACTGTGACATGGATTTGCCTCACCGAAGGGGCCAAGAGAGCTGCCTTCAATCCCGGCGTTACCTGTAAACCTAAGAGGCCTAACACATGCTTTGTCGACAAGACCCGGAGAGACGTCCCTTCCGGCGTCTCGTCAGCTTACTCCCGGCCCGTGAAGCAGGTGGTGTGTCACCTTAACAAATCCCTAATTCACAGAGGCTGACAAACATCTTCCAACATCCCCCTTGGAGAAATCTTGGTACAAATCATGTGCTACTAGACCAAAATAGAGCAGAGGTAGTTGATATTTGAGAGCTCATTCATTTGAGAGCTCTCCCCAGTTGTTTTCATACTCTCCCCACCACCTTTTCCAATAGCCGTGCTCAACCTGGCGGGTCACGACCCCTTTCACAGGGGTCGCTCGATTCATAGCAGTAGCAAAATGACAGTTCTGAAGTAGCAGTGAAAATAATTTTATGGTTGGGGAGGGGGGGTCACCACCACAGGAGGAGCAGTTTAAAAGGGCCATGGCATGAGGTAGGTGGAGAACCACTGCACTCGGAGAAGAAAGAGCATGCCCAGCCTTCCCGAAGAGAATTCATTCGACAAAGCTCACATCATCCTTCTGCCCAGAAACCTTTCTTCTGAGTCCAGATCATTTTAAGAGCTGAGCCATCCGGGCTGAGCCCTGGTGGTGTAAGTGGTTGAGTAAGGGGACAGGGACGCGCAGGCTTGGCGGTTCAAATCCAGCGGCGGCTCTCAGGAGCAGCGCTGGGTAGCTCCCACGACCACCAGAAGGCAGTGATGCCCCCCCCCAATAAAAGAGCTACACCATCTTCAGGAATATGTTAATTTAAAGGTACTCCTGTAAAGATTTACAGTCTTGGAAACCCAAAGGGGCAGTTCGCCTGCGTCCTGTAGGGCCACACAGGTTCAGCATCAAGCTGATGGAAGTGCGTTTTGAGTCCCCAGTTAAGATGTCTTGGGGGGGGGGGGGAGGTGGATATGAAATGAGAAGACATGGCTAGTAAACATTTTGAAGTCTCTAACTCCACTTGTAATCAAAGGATGGCTGATGTTGAAAACAAGGTGTCAGTCTCACCTAGTGGAGCTGAGTAAATGGGCAGCTTGGTGTTGGCAGGGATGCGGGGCAGCAGGCACAGTGAGATATGGTAAAGGGATGCAATGGTCTGCAGCAAAAATGGGCACGTTAGATGCCAGGAGCCTTTGAGAGAGGTTCTAGGTCAGGGGTACTCAATACATCGATCACGAGCTTCTAGTGGATCGCAAATGTAGTGTGGGTAGATGGCATGGCCTTAAGAAAATACATGTAAGCCTATCATCAATCCTGTGACCTAATTGATAAACAGCGCAGCCAATCAGGTGCAATCTTCGGTGTCACACGCATGTGCAGCAAAACTAACAAGCTAAGTTATCGCCAAGTTTTAGACCTTGGTGGGTTTTTTTTGCCTCATACCTTATAAGAAAGTGTGTTCAAATGAGTGGAAGAGCTGGACCAAGTAAGAAGACAGAAATGGGACTGAGCCCCAGGTGGCGTAAGTGGTTGAGTGCAGGACTGTGGCCCGTGACCTTGGTGGTTCAAATCCAGCGGCGGCTCTCAGGAGCAGCACTGGGTGGCACCCACGACCACCAGAGGCAGTGATGCCCACAAAAAAAAAAAGTTAAAAAAAAAAAGAAGACAGAAACGTATCACTTTCATACAGAGTGGGAGATTTTGACACTACAAGCCAACATTCAGCTGACGTCCAGAGCACATGAATAGTTCTGGAACTTACTCACAGAGGGAAAGTACCCAAACGTGAGAAAAATGTGCTACCTCCTTGACTGCATTATTCAACTCTACTTATTCATATGAATCAGCCTTTTCCCACATCAAGTTCAAGTACCATTCCACCATGACTGATGATCATTTGGAAGTGTGCTTGAGGCTGACGTCAGCAGCTACTGTCCGGACAATGCATCCCTGGCTCATTTCATACAGTGCAAGTCAGCAGAGTAAACTCAGGCCATGACAAAAATTCACACAATTAACCACAGTTAATTGTGGTTATGCAAGGTACATAAACATACATTGTATATATAAAGAATTGATGCATTTATAATTAAATGTAATAAATAAATGTCTTGCATTTTTGTAGTTGGTATATCATTTTGACTTGATCATTTTATAAGGAGCTCACATGCTGAAGAAGTGTGAGCACCCTTGTTCTACTCAAATAAAGATCCCAAATTCAAATATATTTATTGTATAGTGACCCATCACTAGATCTTAATTAGCAAACATAAGACCAAGACAAATCACTCAGGTGAGGGATCCCATCAGAATGAGGCCAGAATGCTGTCCAAAGGACTCATGGCCATGTTGCTAATTTTAAAAAACAAAATCAATTGGTCACAAAATCATGATGGACTGCAGATTCATTCATGATTATCATAGGTCGGACTCCAGAATAAGGAATAAGATTGGAATATGTACAGTACTGCAGAGTACAAAGGCTTACAGCCTGGGCCATAGGGTTTCTCTGACTGTGATTTGTGATCATGGGGTGCCAACACCCCAATTCTCATTAGGGCACATCCAGACAAGTCCCTGAGGGTGAGGCTGTACCTCCCTTGGAGATTTAGGAGAGTTATGGTAATCCACTGTCAAGCACACTACCTGGGGGCAAAGCTTCCTATAGTGCTTGTTAAGGGTCAGATGATGCTCAGTGGAGGCTACATTTGTGTCAGGTCTTGAAACGGAGTGAGGGCTCCCACAGTAAACTGGAGTCTACTGTCAACCAAATGCTTTAATACTTACTCCAATTGACTCCTGCGAGTTCATCTCCGGGAGCTAGAAATGAACAAAGGCGAGTGGATGGGTGAGGGCAGCATTTAGGAGAAGACCTGAAGCAAGGGGGTTCTCAGACAAATCAATCCTGGGATGTCTGCCCACCTATCCCTTTCTCTAAGATCCCAAAGCATATTTGTGGACCAGAAACTACCCCCCAAAAGTGCCTTAACTTTACTCAAAATGTTGTTTTATGAATTTAATGGCTCCAAAGTAGCATTCTACTTTCAACAACATTAAAACACTTTTTTTCGGGGCTGAGCCCCGGTAGCGTAGTGGTTGTGCGTGAGACTACGGCCCACTGGGACGGAGGTTCAATTCCAGCAGTGGGGCTGGGCCTCCTACTCCGATCACCGGAGAGCAGTGATACCCCCCCCCCCAAAAAAAACACCTTTTTTTCGATCATACAGAAAAAAATTGAAGAAAGAATAGATACACAGTGACCTATAGACTAGCCTTTGTGTTTAATATCGTAGCCATACCAGGGCTCATTGTACTTGATAATGTTTGTTTTGTTTTTAACAGATGGGTTTGTGGAAACAACCAAAGTATAACCCCAAGGGTAAAAACATGACCCTTTCCTGATTGTCCCTGGAAGACTCTCTTATGTCACAGATTCTCTATGTTGCATTTTGGTAATTCACATAAGATTTCAGTTTTTCCTAGTGTTTGCACACTTACTAGACTACAGGATAGTGTAGACATCACTTTTGTTTGTACCGGGCAACCTAAAAGTTGCGTGACTCACTTTTTTGGCGACATTGACTTTCCTGAGTGGGTCTGGAACAGATCCTGCAGTATGTCCAAGGTGTACCTGTATGCTGTTCTCCTACTTTATATGGATATCATAGATGGCTTCCATCCCGTCAATTAGTGTTGCTTGTCCTAGAACTTCATGTAAGTGGAAACATACCATACATACATCTTTCTGATTCCTTATAGGTTTTTTGCATTGTTCAGTACTTCATTCTTTACATTGCTGAATAATCTTTTCCTTATGTGAGGACATTATAGTTTGTTTATCCATTCTCCTATTGAATGGAACCTGGGCTTCCTCGAGCTTTTATTTATTACAGATAAAGTTACTGGGAATGTTCTCCTGCAAGTCTTCTTGTGGCCACGTGTTTTCATTTTTCTTGGGTAAATCGGAGCGCTTTGCTAATTCGTGAAGTCGGTGTCAGTGAGCTCTATGAGAAACTGTCAGACCCCTCCCCCAGTGGTCGCACCATGTCACACCATCAACAACTGGCCGTGAGGTTCCAGGGTCTCCAAACCTTGGTCAGCACTCTGTGCTATCTCATGGCTGCCACTCTGGGGAGCGTTGTCTCCCTGTGGCTTTCATCTCTGTGCTCTTGAAAGTGGGTGATTTTCAGCATTTTTCTGTTTGTTGACCATTGTGATAGCTTCCATGTGAATTTATGGCCAGATATTGTGCCCATTTGGGTAAGGTTGTAGTCCATACCTATCTTTAATTGTGACATATAGCATGCCTATAAATATGTAAAAGCATGTAAAAGAAAGTGTGAGCTTAAAGAGCACTAACTTACTAAATACATAAACAACCAAAAGGGTTAAGCACATCACCTTTGCCTGATTTTCCCCGGAAGTGCCCTCTTAGGGACCTCTCCCAACTCCGTCACCCTTTCCTGACCAGAGTGCAATGTGATGCTGAGTTGTTGTTGTTTTTAGATTTTCTTGTATCGATTGTGTAGGTTTTGACATCTGCATGTGTATCCCTAAATAGAATATAACTTCGTCTCCCAGGTTCTTTTAAATTTTATACTCCATCATTTATCTCTTGCTCCAATCAGATTTTTGTTTTCACCCATATTTATATTAATAGTAGTAGCTCAGTTGTTATCAGTATTCCATATTCCATTGTGTTACACACTTATCTGTATTCTATTGCACATGTTTTTTTTAAGGCATCACTGCCCTGGTGGTGGGAGTAGGAGGCCCAGCCTTTGCCACTGTGAGCGGGAATTGAACCTCCATCCCAGTGGGCCGCAGTCCCGCACACAGCCACTACGCCACCGGGGCTCAGCCATATTGCACATATTTTTACAAAGGCTATACCACAATGTGTATCAATTGATAACGATAAAAGTGGAAACTTGACATCTAAGTTCAATAATAAATCCTTGATTCACTCACAGAATCCTCTGCCATTGAGTCCATGCCAACACGTAGATCACATATATAGGACAGGGAAGAACTTAATGACCATTGGAAAGATGATCCGCCTGAGCCCTGGTGGTGCAGTGGTTGAGTGCAGGACTGCGTTCCATGGGCTTGGTGGTTCAAATCCAGCAGCAGCTCTCCAGGAGCAAGGCTGGGTAGCTCTCAAGACACCAGAAGTTGGTGATGCCCCCTCCAAAAAAAAAATGAACCATAGGAAATTGTTATGAAAGCTTATGAAGTGTGCATCAGAACATCATTAGAAATAAGCTTTTATTCTCTTATTATGTTTAGGGTCATTTAAGGATGCAAGTAAGAACAGCAAGATGTGATACTATATACACTGCAATAAATAATGTAGTTTAAAAAATATTTTAGTGGGATGAAACTATGTATAGAATCAAATACCCCAAAATGATAGCGGTAATGAGTTTGTGATAGAGGGATTGCAGATGACTTAAATTTAATTTTATTTCTTGATACCTCTCTGAATTTTTTAATTTGCTGAAGTAAATATGGACAACTTCTAAAGTGAGGAAAGATAGCAAATGTTAATTTAGGAAAAGGACATCCTGTCCCCGAGTAGTGCTTTTATCAGACATCTTTTGAGTTGCAGACATGTGTATTAATTTTTTTTCTCTTTCTGGAACTTACAGGAATTTGAAATTAAAAATCGTGTTTGAGACTCATTGTACATGTCCTGATTTAATGTAATGACCTATTTTTAATTGAGGGCAGAGTCCTGTGTGGAAGTTGGAAAATATCAGCCTCCCAGTGATTTCTTCTCCAAACTGAACTTTTCTTTCCAGATGTTCCTATTTCAACACCTCTTTTCTCCCCCAGTCTCTCCCTACATCTGCAGTCCATGTTTGGGCCCAGGGAGTCCCTGGTGGCTTCAGGTATTGGGAGAGAGGACCTGCAGGGATGGGTGAGTTCTGGGTCAAAGGCTTGGCTGAGGCCAGAAGTCCTGTAAATGTGCCCTCTCTTTTTTTTCCAAAGATGGTAAAGATGCAGCGTGTGCCGGGGCCGAAGGACCCAGCGGAGCTGACTTACTACACCCTGTACAACGGGAAGCCGTTGCTGGGCACTGCGGCCGCCAAGATCCTGAGCACCATTGACTCACAGAGGATGGCTTTGACCCTGCATCACGTTGTCCTTCTGCAAGCTGACCGTAAGCGGACAGCCTTTAATTTCTCACCTGGAACACCACTGCTAAAAATGTCTTCTGTCAATCAAAGTGTTAATGGACCTAGACCAAAACAGAGTTCTCTTCCAGAAGACCCTCTCGTCATTCTGCTGTGTTTCCTGTGTGGCTTAAAACTGTTGGTTTGAAGCTAGGGATATTTGGGGTATTTCTTTTGATGGTGGTGATACTGCCTTTCCCCCAACTCTTACCCTCTCCTCTTAATCAACATAAATTTGTGAGTTGCTATGGAAAATCTCTCTGGCTGAGATTATATTTGTATACCAGGGGAACGGAAGCGTATTTGACTCAGAAAACTATATAGAGAGTCCTACTTGAGCTGCCCTGGTGCTGGAAGATGGGCAGCGGAGAGCAGGACCTGGGGGAGGAAGGGGGGTTGGAAGGAAAGTGAGCCTGGACAATGCTGCTCGGAGGCAAGGACACACAGGAATCAACAGAGTCTGCACTGAATGGGGCCTGTGAGTACCCTCCCTGGTGGCAGATAGGCTGCTGGTCGCTTTATATAGATGATCTCATTTTCTGCTCTTATTGGAACAGATTTCTTCAGCTCTAAATCACAGCTGTGGAAACCCGAGTCTCCATAAAGTTAAGCAATTTGCCAGCACGTACATCTAGATGGGGCTGTGTCCTTTTGCTGTGGTACACTATGGGACCATGGCAGAGAGAGAGCGAGAGCAGGGCTGTGTCTTCTGGATGGAGGACGTAGCAGGAGGAAAAGCGTGGAGGTGAAAAGCACTACATGTGCTTGAAAGCATGGCATTCAGATTGCCGGGGCGGGGTGGGGGGGAGCAGTGGAGGAGCAGATGGCATTAGAAAGGTGTATGATGGGGCTACTCAGCCCTGGAATGTCCAGGGAATGCATGTGAACACAATATGGTTGGCGCTGTTGGAGATTGGAGATTGGTGAGCAAGGGAGTAGTTTCACCGGAACCACCCCCTACCGAGGAAGGTAATCTTCCAGCAATATCTAGAAAGGGTGGGGCAGAAGGAGACCAGAGCTGGTGGAACCGTCGAGGAAGGGCTCAAGGATTGGGAGTTGAAAGAGGGGCTGTCAGTGGGGAGAGGGGTAGGGAGGTTGTGATAGGAATTGTAATGCTTGGCAAGGAATTTCACATAAAGGATATGGGAGACCCTCTCGAATAGGTTTCCAAGTTGTTTTCCCCATTCCTTGAAAACCTGGAAAGAAAACCCCGGGGGTGGTGTAGCCTGTGCATTGGGCTTCTAATCACAAGGTTGGTGGTTCAAGTCAGCCAAGTGGCTCCGAGGGAGAAAGATGAAGCTGTCTGCTCCCGTAGTTATCGTCTCTGAATCCCCCATGGGACCCTTCTACTCTCCCCTGTAGGCTCACTGTGGGGCGACGGCAGCAAGAGTGAGTTTTGAGAACCTGGCGCCTGGTTCACAGTTTTCCTCCCCTTGGTCTTCTTCCTGGGTGATGACCCAGACCCCATGTGGGGGTTACTTTCCCTCGTTCGCCGAGGAATGCTATTTGTCCACTGCACTCCTGATTTTTGAAGTGATTTTTAAAAAAATCAAGATTCTCTCTCTCATTTTGCCCTTTCTCCTTCCCTACCTTCAGCCTCTAGCCTCATCCCCAGTTAACCCTTTTTTTAATCCACTTTGTGCATCCTCTTTCCACGAGCTTGCACTCTTCAGAACCAGATGAGAAGAGACAAGCGAGTGAGAAAGAAGAGGAATAGAGTTGTTGGTGTTTTTAATCCCATTTTATCCAAATAATTTTGAGGTCAGCGCTTTGAACAGAGGTCCACAGTGCTGAATGAACAACTGCTCCCTGTGAAGGAAGACTGTCAGCACTCAGTGTTCCGGCACCTTCTAACCTGCTTGTTCCATAGTGGGGGGGCGGGGGGCAGCCACAGGTGGCAATGCAGGATCTGATTCCTGAGGGAGGTTTTCATCAGCTCTATTTGGGGGGGGGGGGAGCCCGCTGGTGTGGAAGATCCTTCAGGGTGCTCACCCCACTGCTGGCGGGAGGAAAAGTCTCCTCAGGGAAGATTAGCAAGACCCAGAAGTGCTTTGCCTTGCGTGACCATCAGATATTTACCTAAAGCCATGTGTTTTATTAACTCGCTTAAAGAAAGCAATAGACTGCTACCTCTTGGAGAAGGAGCTCATACGCATCGATTCCTTCCTTTCATTGGATGTTTTTGAGCACCTACTGTGTGCTGAAGAGACTAGTCCTAGGGAAAGGGCGTCGTGCTCAGTAAAGCTGAGGAGCAGTGAAAAAGCAGGGTCCTCTCAGCAAGAGGGGTTGACACAAGGGCTGCACAGTGGACCCAGACAGGAGAACAGCGGGGAGCATGTTCTATTTTGCACAGCTCAGCACAAGAACACCCCCGCTGTGTGCTGCATTGTTGCAGGCACAGGGGGTGTAGCAAAACAGGGCTGGAAAACCCCCTGCCTTCTTGGGGAGGACCTTCCTGAATGTGCAGATTAAATAAATAAAACAGATGAGTGCCACGCTTCCCCACAGCCGGTGCGCCCACCGAAATGATGTGTATGTGTGCGTAACGTGCACAGGAAACGAATGCGTGGCACCAGCGCTATTTCAGTAAAAATATGATGCTGGCGAGGCCTAGGAAGAGAAAGTCAGCAGGGAACGAGCTAAGGGACACCAGGCAGGTCATGGCTGCCTCTCAAGTGACAGGAGGGTCAGCGAGAGACCCGCCGAGAAAGTCACCTCTGGGTGAACCTCAGAATGAGGGGAGTACAGGGATGATTTCTGAGGATACTTGGGAACACCTTTCCTGGGCTGAAGGCTGGAGGTGGTTGGAAGGTGTGAGGCCCAGCCAAGAGGCACTGAGGGAGGAGAGGTGAGTTCAGGGTGTAGATAAGGGGCCGGAACCACTGGGGCTTGTGGGCCGTGCTCCCAGCAGGATGAGGAGTAGAATGGGTTACCCCAGAAGGGTGGGTGGACAGAGCACTCAGTGGCTAGACACACCAGGCTCGGACTTACCCCAAGATAATGAACTCAGATTTGAGGCAACTCTGACAGCCTCAGGGCAGGCTGGAAACGTGTTCGAATGAGTTTCTTCTCCGTTGAACACAGCTCTGTGGGAGAACAATGTATCCTGAGTTTGGATCAGTCTTCTGTCCTCTGACAAGGACTTTCCTGTGCACAACTGTTAACTCAGGAATGACTTACAAGAAAGGTCTCCCCAGGCAGCTCAGCCTCCCCCTGCCAGGCTCAGCCGTGGGCCAAGGGCTGAGTACTATGCGTCTTTTTGTCTCCATCTCTGCTGTCGTCCTTGCAACCAAGATGACCGCTTGTTCCTCGTCACCTCCCCACCTGACGGTGCTTCGTTGTCATTAAGTCAAAGAACGTATCAGGTTTGGAAGGCTTTGGCTGACCTGGCTTTACAATCATTTTGAGTGCTAAATGGATGTCTGAACGTGCCTACGACTAACCTATCCTCTCACCATCTCCACAGAGGTGAAGCGGTGTGACATACTGCACCAAGATGAAACACAGCTGCCAAAACAGGACCGCTGAGTCAGAGTCAGCCGCATGTAAACATTTCTTGCTGGCTAATGAAAAATGTAGATGCTCATGGGATCGGGCTGACATGCTGTACATTTCTCTCCATCGGCATAGAATCACAGAGCCAAAAAGACGCATATTGGTGCTTTTCATAGACACTCTGACTTAAAAAAAAATGTTAATGGCATAAAACTCCATATAAATACTGAATTACTGAAAAGACTGGCAATTAACTGCTAATGTCAACAGAAGCACATTCTCTAATGAGTTGTTTTCCGAAGCTAATCATGTGATTAATCACCGATTGATAAAAAAAAAAAAAACTGTGGGAAAGAAGTTGTTTTATACTAATAGGACTTCAAACCCAAATGCTGCGGGGAGAGATAAGAACTCTTCATTTGTCCTGTAAGACATCCTAGTTCTGTGTGGGGAGCCAAACTGTCATGGGGACAACGGTTGTTCATTGTTGCCTTTATTCCCATCTCATGGAGCATGTTCTAGAGGCAGCTAAGAAGCCCCAGGGGTGGAGTGGCCTTCACTTTGCGCTCTCAATCATAAGGTCATCAGTTCAAACCTAGCCATCCCACCGTGGCGAAAAGATGAGGCCGTCTGCTTGGGTACAGATGTAAAGACTCAGAAACCCAAGGGGCACCCTGACTCCTCCCTCATACAGGGTGGCTGGGAGTCAGAAGTGACAGAGAGTTTGGTTTGTTGGGATGAGTCTCCAAGGGCTGCTTGGTTGCCATCCTCCATAACCGTGGGTCCTTCAAGCCCACTCAGCAGCTCCACAGGAGAAAAACCTGGGTTTTTATGACAGTCAAGAAAGCCCGATGGGGCAATTCTGCTCCATCCGACCCACAAGGTCATATGAGTCAGAAACCACCTGATAGCACCCAGTGAGGATCTACTCTTCTAAGCGTTAGGGACGCAGCGGGAAAGATGAGACAAGACTTTTCTGCCTTCTGGGCATGCCCATTCTAATGGTGAGGGAGGGGACGGGGGAAAAAGAGATAGACAAGGTTCCAACGGGTGACACCACCAGAGGCACCTACTGACCGAAGGGCGCTTCCTCTCTGCTGACCATCCCTGTGCTTCACTCTGGTCTGAAGACAGCCTGGGCCTGTCGATGAGACGATGAGACGGGGACAGCACCCTGCCTTCCTGGCCAGCCAGTCCCTTTGTGTTCTATTCAGCACTCACTCTGATGGCTCGTTCTCTGCCACCTGTGCTGCCTGCTCCATCCCCTGCTTCTAATCCTCAGATTTCTCCTCTCTCGTTCCCCTTCAGCTCGCCAGTAGAGAAAGTTAGTAACACCCTGCCATTCTCCTCTGCCTCTTAACACTCATGAAGACTCGCCTTTATTGAGCACCCACTAGGGACCCCCTACTGTGTTGACACGAGCTAATGTCTCACTGATTCGCTGACACGTACCAAGTGATAACCTTCTTGTGCAGCGGAGGAAACTGGGTCTCAGAAAGTTCGAGGAACTCTGTGCAGAGTCTTTCTGACCCCAGCCCCTCTTACCTTCCTTGCCCTCTCATCTCAGTAGGCCGGGGGAGTTGGGTGGGGCGGGATTTATCTCGGGGTCACTGTCTTCTTCCTTGTTTTCTCAGCTCCTCACCACCTGGCCTCGCTTGCTCTCTTCCGCAGCTGTGGTGAAAAACCCGCCCAACAACCTGTGGATCATTGCTGCGGTGCTGGCGCCCATCGCCGTGGTCACGGTCATCATCATCATCATCACCGCCGTGCTCTGCAGGAAGAACAAGAACGACTTCAAGCCCGACACCATGATGAACCTGCCCCAGAGAGCGAAGGTTTGGAAGGGGGTGGGGGGAGAGGAACAGGACCCCCAGGGCTGCGCAACCTCTCCTGGCTTTTCGTGCACCCTCAAAGGCATCCTGACAAGCACCCGTCCCCCCAGTAGTTCTGTCCTTTAGGCATTGATTTGTTTTTGTGCATTGTTATTGGGTGCCATAGGGAGGTCCCGACTCACAGGGACCCTGTGTGCAAGAGAACGAAACACTGCTCAGTCCAAAACCAGCCGCCCAACCAGGTTCGCGTCTGAGCCCATGGTGGCAGCCCTGTGGTGTCGTGGTTGGCGTGACATGTGGGACTTCTCACTGGAAGGTCAGCAGTTTGAATCTACCATCTGCTCCAAGTGAGACTGTCTAGTCCCTTAAAGGATTCTGGCCTTGGAGCCCCACAGGCGCAGTTCTGCCCAGGGGCTGTGACTCAGAACGGACTGGGTGGCAGTGAGGTGCTGTGCCTCACGTGCCCCAGAAAAAGAAGCCCGGGGTTGGCTCTGCTGTGTGTTTTCTCCCACTTTGCTTCCTCACGGTCCATGAAGCCAGCCAAGAGCTTCAACCCAGTGAGACCGCCCTGGCGGGATGGGAGCAGATTGTTCAGGCTGATCCCTGCACGCTGGTTGAAGCTGCTCTGGGGTTCACAACAGTTCCCCAGCTCTGTTGTGATCATCCATGATCTCGGATCCACCCATGCAGCCATGCTTAGTCATCATGTTCAGAAACCAGGTCTTGGCTTTCCAGCACGGCCTGCCAAGAGCCTGCATGTGCCTCTCTTCTCGGCATGACTGATTATCCTGAGCGCATCTGCCAGGACGGTCATGCACACCAGTGTGGGGGCTCAGAAAGAGGGAGGGCTGCAAGCCCTGATTGTCTTCGTAACCAGGGCACACAATCGCTAATGCTCCTTGAATGTTCGTCGGTCACCGGGGCTCCCAATTGCTTAAGGTGGCAACTCCTATTTTCATAGCAACCCTCTGCTTTTACATCATGGTTTTACAGATGAGGAGACCGAGGCGCAGACATGCAGGAACACATAGGAAGGGGTGTTGTTATTTTGCCGTTCTTGGCCGCCGCCGTTGAGCCTGCCTGGGACTCGTGGTGGCGCCACACACAATGGAACCATACACTGCCAATCTTTGTCATTTGCAGATCCCTGTGATCTGCCTGGCTTTCATCAGCTGATATTCAGAACTAGATCTCCAAACCTTTCTTCCTTAGGCCATCTTGGTCGGGAAGCTCTGTAGAAATCTCTTCAGGATCCTCGTGATGCACAGGAAGGGGGGGGGGGTGGATTTCTACCACTGAACCATCACATCCTCTGGCAGGGGCCTTCGGGCATTGAATCTGACCTCCTCCTCTTACAGACGAGGAGAAGTGACTCCTTCCAGGCTGCACAGGGAGTAAGTACAAGCACTGAGTCAGGGTTCCCAGTGCAGGCTTTTCCTGAGGCTGTGAGAGCCTCACAATGGTCCTGCCATTGACTGAAAGGACACCATGGTGGACATGCTGCAGCGCCATGATCAAGTCGCCAGAGCCCGTTCTGGCCCACTGCAGCCCACTCTGTACCATCCCCGTCCACCTCTGCTAACTAGGAGGGGGTGGGGGATGGTCTGAGGGGATGTTGAAGGCTAATTTCCCAGTCACATCTCTGCCTTCATGCGATCCCCCGGGGGATGATGATAACCTGTAATACTCTGTCTTTAAACAATGCCTTACAACTCACCGGATCATTCCGGGTTCATCACCTCATCTGCTCACCACAGCTGCCCACGAGGTAGGTCAGTCAGGGCCGATTTCATGATTCTCATTTTACTGCTGAGCAACGAGAGAGAGAGAGAGAGAGAGAGAGAGAGAGAGAGAGAGAGAGAGAGAGAGAGCCAACCTTGTTCAGAGTCATAGAATGAGCTGCAGAGGGGATTTTCAGGAACATATCTGAGCTCTTGCAACATCACACACCTGCCAGAACCGTGTGCTCTGACAGGATTGGAACCCCCTGGCTCTGGATTTGAGAGTTCCAGTCTACCTGTGCAGGACTGAGACTGAGCCGCATCTTGCATTTCACGCACCTTGACATGCACAGTGGCCATGGACATGGCTCCTGCGAGGACCAGCGCTCCTTGTCTCGTTCTTTCTGGATGCTCATCGCTCACTCCAGGAAACCAAAGGGTTCTTCTTGTGTCCTAAACCAACACACCTGTTTCGAGGCTGTGGCTTGAGCAGACACAGGGCTCCGCACAACTGTCCCCGAGGAACGTTGTTCTGTGCCTGTCGCCACCCAGGTACCCGCGTCTCAGGTGCAGAACGATGCCAGGGTGCCAGGAGGAGGGTGCATCGGAGTTGACCCAGGCAGGGGGAAATGAAACTTTTCTAAGAAGGGACGTTCCAGTGTGCACCTTTCAGATGTGACTGTAATTACCAGAATCTAATTCAGCTGAGCCCAGAAATGCAGAACAGGTCCCACCGAGGTTGTCGCTGGCATGGTTGTGTCACAGGTGAAACCTGGGTTTTCTTAGTTTGCCGAGCTCAGTTGGACAGCACACAGTGGTGCTTACCTTCTGGTGGGAGAGCTGTGTGAGGCCAGAGCCCAGGCTCACACAGCACCTCCCACGTTTGTCGAATAAATCTCTATTTTTCCCCTGCCCCAAAGAAAGGTGACCCCACACCATGCGTAGATTATCAAACAATATCTTTCCTATCACATGCAGGTAAAATCTTCCTGATATTAATTATAAAACGGTCACAGCAGTACATGGGTGAGACGTGATCCTAGTTATCGTTTGATGGTATGATTAAGGGTGAAGATAAATCCAGGGGGTGAGCCATGTGTGCTGTCATTAAGCATAAAGGTTCCGGCCTCGTTTTGAATTAATCATTTTATTGAGGGGCCTCTTAGAAGTCTCAGAACATTCCATCCTTCAGTGGTATCAAGCACACTCGTGCATATGTTGCCACCCACATTTCCAAAACAATTCCTTTCTCCTGGAGTCAGGGCCCCTTTTATGTTCCTCTTCAGTGCGTTGTGCCTTGTGAGGTTCCTGTCTGATGTAGACTATCAAGCCTATTTAAATTCCGCCAGAATATTTAACCTTCCCTTGTATGTTCTGCTGGTGATGATTTGGGGGGTGGGAGGGAGAAATGTCACAGTGGTGACAGTGCTTGGTGTTTTTCCTCAATGAAGCTGGGCTACGCATGTGGATTCCCAAAGCCCTTTGATCACGGGAAAGCAGCAGAGTGGAAGTGTTTCTGTCTTACCGCAGTCCGTCTGCTGTGGCAACCCGGGGACACTGCAGCTTGGAGGGAGGAGAGCGAGCCACCTGCCTCACTCCTCACAACCCCGCCCGTGTGTGTGAGCAGAATTCAATTAATGCTGGGCGGGGCGGTGGGGTGGCGGGGGACAAAGCTGAATGGGAAAGTTAGCCTTCGCCACCAATCCATAGGCTGGGCGGAGGGTCCCAGGGACATGGCTGCGTCTTTAGAATGCAGGCGACAGTGACAGAGGGCGTCCCGGGGCTGTCACTGAGGCACTGTAATTCATTGAACATGCTCAGCAGAGGCGGTGAGTGAACCTTCCTGGGAGCCGAGGCCAGGATGTGGAGGCTGCACCCTTCTCCAGAGACAAGGTACCACACACCTAACCCTGTCCCCCTGCTTGGCAGTTGGGCTTCTGCAGGGAGAATGTTGAGACGGTGAGGCGGGCTGGAGGGCCAGGGGTCGAGCCTTGCCCGCCTCCTGCTCTCTCTCATTCACGTGTCTGTGCTCTTTATCATTGGACGCCCTGCCTGCAGTCGTGTCCGTCCTATAACTGGAGAAACCGGGGCACCTGGAGCAGGCAGCCTTTGGGGAAAGTCGGTGGGACCACAGCCTGACTTAGGATGGTGCTTGAATAACCCCCAAGGTTTGGCATGAAAATCCGCTTGGGACAGTTACTCTCCCTCCACGGACACCCAAGGACAGCCAACTTTCTCTTCTCTCTCGAATACTCTCTGGATGACCTTGGGCAAGTAATAGAACCTCTTTGTGTGTCAGGTTTCCCATCGGTGACATGGGAGTGACCACAGTACTCACTGACATCTAGTTAGTAACTGTACATTGTCTGGAACCGAACCTGGCACATGCTATATTCACATACCAAGGTGCACGTGCATGTCTGGGGGGCATGTTCACTCTGGCAATTATGGGAGATTATTTTTGATGTGCCAGTTTTATAAGATCCCACTGAAGTGATTATTCATACTTGGTGATGACTTTTGACTGTTGCTGGGTCACCAGTTCATCTCAAATGATTTTCAAGTTGAGTGTTGAAAGGTCGCTGCTGTGGGCATCAGAAAATTGAGGGGGTTAGTTGCCATGTAGCTGTAGGATCTTTGACAAATCATGGAACCTCTCTGTTGTCTGTCTCCTTCTCTGTAAAAGGAGATGTTTTGACCTCGTGAGGCGCGTGGGGTGTTTGTGAGGATGAAATAAGGTTTAAGCATGCTATAGACTTTTAGTATCAAAGATAGGCAGTGATCTCTGGTTATTATGACCCTAAGAGCAATGACTGCCTTTTCAGCTAGTCCTTCCTTAGCATTCTCCTTGGTGCTTACCCAGCCTCATCTGAAGGGTGAGGGACTCCATTCAGAGAGAATTTGGGGGGGAGTGACAAGGAGGTGGGACCAGGGCCCGTTTCACAACCATCCCTGGCATCGTGGAAGCCTTACTGCCATTTGAGATACTTACTGCCTTGCTGCCAGATTGCAGTCTCACAGGAGATGCCCAGCCAAGATGGCAGACTGCAGAAGGAAAGGAGGGGCCAGAGGGAGAATCATGTGCTTCAATGTTTAAGCTCAGGGCCATCGAGAGCTGTGTTTAAAGCCTGGTTCCACAGCAGAGGAGCTGTGGAAGCCTAAATAAGTTGTTCAGCCTCTAAAACTTGTTTCTTCATTTAAAAAATGTACATATATTTTATATATATTGTAAAAGGTGCGGCTGAAGTGGAAGTAATGCCATAATACCAATCCCCTTGAATGATGGTGAAGATTAAATGACACGAGTCAGGTTATGTTCAGGGATCTATCTACTGGTAATATCGAACAAGACCCAAACTGGGAGCCCCTTGAGGAAACCATTGGTTACTCATCTTTATTCAGTTTTATATCTCCCGCAATAAGCATCCTGCACAATGATGGTTGCTGGAGCTGGAGGATCAGAAAATGTGGAGTGGGCTTAGAGCAGGGAAGGAACCAACAGGAGATGAGGCTGGGCAGGTGGGCACAGCCGGATTGTGAAGGACTTTAGATGTCTTTCTAGATGGGATTGGGTGCTATCAAACATTATTCATGAGGGAGCAACATGAGGAAGCAGTGTTTTCAGGCTGGTACCTTGGGAGGCTTGTCAGGTAGATCTGGAAAGATGAATTAGATCTGGAAAGATCTGGAAAGATGAATTATTGCCTGTTCCTAGGGACAGGCAACAATGAGTCTTGAGAGAAAAAGATCAACTTCAAGAAACATTTCTGAAGTTGAATCAATTGGTGACCTCTTGATGTGGGAAGAACAGTCAGTTCTGTCTTCTACGAACATCGTCAAGTCATTCAAAGGCACCAACATAAGGGAGAGCAAAGAACAGACCTTTGTTTCTGTTGCCAAAACATTGTTTCAGAAATATCCCAGATCGTAGCATCAGAATGCCAGTCATTCCACATGGATTATATATAGCACATCTGTTCTATAGGACTTCTCTAAGTGTGATCACACTTCCCAGGGGAAATTCCCTAAGGGATGAGAGGGATTTGCCATGGAAAAACTACCAAAAAATAAAAATAAACCAAGACAAAACCATAGCGCAAAACCAGGTACCATCGGTCGGTTCAAGTTTATTGACCATCCCAAGGGTTGCAGAGCAAGCACCACTTAAGCATGAGAACGAAGAAAATGTTCTGGTATTGATTGTGGTGCTGATGGTACAACTCTTCTTGATGCAATTGAACTACCGAGTTGTATGATACATCAATTGTATGACAACGTTGTTGTTAGGTGTCATCGCGTCTCTTTCAACCTGCACGTAGCACCTCTGTGGACAACAGAGCAAAACACCACCCAGCCCTCACCATTGCTCACCTGCTTGAGCCTACTGTTGCAGACACTAGTTCATCCCATCTCCTGGAGGACCTCCCTCTTTTTCACTGCCCTTCTATTCGACCAAGCATGATGTCCTTCTCCAGGGACAGTTCTTTCCTGAAAACATGTGCAAAATGTAAGAAGTCTCGCCATCCTTGCCTCTAAGAAGTGCTCCAGGCATATTTCTTTCCAAGACAGATCAGTTTGTCTTTTTAGCAGTCCATAGAACGTTCAGTATTCTGCTCCAGCACCACACTTCACATCCATGGAATCTTCTCCCGTCTTCCTTACTCAATATCCAATTTTCACCTCCATACGAGGCAAGTGGGGGATCATATCATGACTTGGGACAGGCACGCCTTGGTCCTCCGAGTAACGTCCATCCTTGCTCTTCCATCCTCTGAAGACATCTTGTGCAGCAGACTGACCCGATACAGCTTGTCTTGACCTATTGATTGCTGCTTTCATGACCACTGATGATGGATCCAAGCAGGACAAAAAGTATACCCAATAAAACACTTTTTCCCAAAAAAAGCGAGACTGCTTTGATGGGTTTTGTAGTTCCGTCCTATTCGGAGGCACCGTGGAAAGATTTGATGGGGTGGGCCCGGCTTTCATCAATCTGGATGGAGCCTGCTTGCATGGCTGCACTCAGTTAGCAGTTGAAGGAGGAGCTTCTGATCATATCCAGTTCTGAGTGAATTCGATTGGTGGAGTTTCAATCCAACATTGTCCCTGAAAAGAATCGCCATGCCCTTGTCCCCTAGACTGTGAATTCGTGGTGAAGTGACTGGCAATAATAATTGCTATTGATTGAACTCTTACTACGTGTCTCTTAGAAAAGCATGGAACACGAATTTACTTGTTGAATCCTCCAGAGCCCTTGAGAGTGGTTAAATCTCAATCTCTCTCTCTCTCTCTCTCTCTCTCTCTCTCTCTCTCTCTCTCTCACACACACACACACACACACACACACACACTTCATGGAGTTTATACACCTTTTCCCACCATCTGACAAGTGGGGACAGATGCTCAGAGAATTTCAGTAACTTAGAATCAGCTCATAAGTGGAGAGCCAGGATTTGAATCCAGGCAGTCTGGTTTAGGAGCTGTGGCTTTTAATCACCACATGGCCCTCCTCCATTTTTTCTGCTGTGCTTCCTTGGCATATAAAGTGGAGGTGAGGCATGCCAGGAGTTGCTCACACATGTCCCTGGTTGTTTTTATTTTATTTTTTATTACCCCGTTAATAGATGTCTCTTGGGTTTTGTTCAAAGCTGCCCTGTTCACTTGGGGTTTGAAGCACTGTGTCATCAAAGCCTGGCTAACTTTTGATAATAAATTATAGGAGAGTCAGCCTGCTTACGGGAGAAGTCTGGATTCCAGAGTAACTCCAGAGTAATTTTATTATTAACAATTGTACTGCCTCGCATCTTCCAGCACATCTGTTTTCAGATGTTATCCTCATTTCCCAGATGAGAACATGGACATGCTCAGTCATTCCAGGGGCTTGGCAAAGCCACACACCTGTCACTGCATCGGAAGCTCCCTGGGAGCTGGATGTAGGGACGATGCAGTGTGTCTAGGCAGGAGATTCTGCAGGGCCTGCTTTAGCACATCCACTCAGAGCTGTTCCCAGTTAGCAGTCTCCGGGGACTTAGAGTAAGCGTTCTACAAGCCTGGAAACACGCTTGCTCTTGCACACGTATGTGCTGGCCTTGCAGATCTCTGCCCCAGGTGTGACCACTCCACCACCAGGGCTCCTTCCTCGACATCCTTGGACTCCTCATGTCCCCCAGCAACGTCGATCTGTTGCGATTCTCATCCCGAAAGGCAGGAAAAGCGATGGGCTTTTGTGCTCTCACTTACTGGAGACCCAAACCCGGCCCTATTGCATGCACTTTCCTGCCCCACAGGTGCTTGGCTTGAGAGCTGGCTCACGTAGGTCTCCTCCCTACAGCCCGTGCAAGGCTTCGATTATGCCAAGCAGCACCTGGGCCAGCAAGGGGCGGATGAAGAGGTCATCCCTGTGACTCAGGAAACAGTGGTCCTCCCGCTCCCCATCAGAGACACCCCCGCCTCTCAGGAAAGAGACGTCGTTCCAGACGGAAGCACCATCAAGACCGCCAAGTCCACGGAAACCCGAAAGAGGTAGGACTGGGTGGCCTGCAACCTCTCCCTATCGGCATGGGCGTCTGGCGTCTGAGCCGAGTGCTGGGGGGGAAGGGGAGGGGGTAGCACTTGCTTCTGATCAGAGCAGGCTTGGAGAAGGAAAGAGGATGGCCTGCCAGGAGCTGGGGAGAGAGAAAAGCAGGCCCGGCTGGAGAGGCCCATTCACCTAACTGAACAGCCCTGGGTTGGAGAGCTGATAGTGGTTGGGATGCAGCGAAGGTTATGACAGTGGACGGTCTTGACTGCAAGGTTATGGGTTTGACCTTCACTTTCCAGGCAATGAGAAGTCACTGGAAATTCTTCTCACAGGCCATGTCTGGTGTGTAGTGTTGATAAATCTACCCTAGGGGCCCCACAGTGACGTGCTTGGCTGTTAACTAAAATGGAGGTTCAACCCACCCAGTGAAGCCACGGAGCAAAGGGTTGTTGATCTCCTGTCAAAAGTACAGCTTAGTACAGCCTATGGGGGCAGCTCACCCTTGCACCCAGGACTGCCCCAAGTCAGAATCAACTCCATGGCCCCTCATGACAACAGCACTAGCAGCGCCGTGGCTGATAGACAGGAGGCGTTAGCTTAACCTTATGCTCACACCATTCACAGCTACCCTGCAACACAGGACAGAATGAAGTAAAGCCACGCCACCAGACCCAGGTCCAGACCGACACTCCTTGCCAGCCCCCTTCTCTCTTGTCTGAGACCACTTGGAAGCTGGAAAAACAACTCCTCTCTCTCTTCCTTCCTCCTTTTGCCGAACAGATCATCTGCCACTGACCAGACGCTGAAGTGTGGCAAATGCTCACACAGAGAATTCAGCTCGGCGGGAGAGAGAGGCAATAAGCAGACAGAAGAAGGGACATAGTAGTGTTGGCTGTTGAGGTGATGGGTTCATTCAAAAACGCCAAACCCCAGGAAAGGGATGGAGAGATGTTTAGGGAACATGTCGCCGTGTTAGATAGGCTGTCCCAGAAGGCCACTTGAGAAAGACTCTGTGGAAATGAGGCATGAGTGGGATGCCCCCTGCAGGTAGTAGGGTGCCAAGCAGACAAAACAGCATGTGCGAAGCCCAGAGGCAAGAACTCTTAAGAGGAATTAGGTGATCTGTCTGGCGTGTGGTTTGAAAGCCTCACTGTGGCTGCTGTGTGAAAATAGAGGGTAGGCAGACTGAGGGGACACATTAGGGCACCTCAGGAAGTGACTTTTTTAGGGTGCTGTCCAAGCCAGTTTCCAAGGAATCAGTGCTGACTCGTGACCACCTTAGGTGTGTCAGGGCAGAACTGGCCCGGAAGGTTGGCAGGGGCTGACTCTTCTCCAAGGCACCTCTGAGTGGATTTGAACCAGCAACCTCTCAGTTAGCAGCCGAGTCATTAACTATTTGCCCAGGGACGCCAAAAAGGGTGTTATAAGAGAACCGGGTGTGCAGCTTAAAAGATTGGGAAATGCTGAATGAATCAAACTTAAATAGGTCTCTTTCAGATAGATTGATAAGAGCCTTTGCCATTTGAATGGCAATTCATGATCTTGAGTCAATTTGTTTGAGGAGGGCTGACGCATTTCTTACGTGACCCCAGTATTCCATGGAATACTCTTGGAAGATGGGGCCTTATCTAAAGGTTGGGGGGTGAGCATTTTCATTGTTGTGGCTGTTAAGTGCACAGAACAGACACTTCTGGATTCCCAGGAGATGAGAAGGGAGGGGAAGAAGGAAGGGCAGCTTACTTTCTAGTCAAGTGCATTTTATTCCAGTCAGTTTTCCATTGTCAGGACCATGTGCCATTATTTTCAGAATCTGCATAGATAGGCAATATAAAAACAAGAAATTGTATCAAAACTCACAAACTCCCAGCCATTGAGTTAAACCCATGCGACAGCAACGCTGTAGGACAGGAAAAGAATTGTCTGTGGGTTTCCAAGACTACTTATTTATGGCAACAGGAAACCTCATCTTTCTTCGTGGAGTGGGTGGTGGTTTTGAACGCATGACCCTCTGGCTTGCTGCCCAATGTTAAATCTCCTGTACTACTAGAGCCCCCCAAGGTTTGCTAAGGCTCTTGGTGGCCGCCTTTCGCTGGTCTCTCACAGAGAGCAAGGTGGTTGATTCTCCACCCACAGGCTGGCAGGAAGCTCAGGAGAGGTTCGTGCTAAAGGCTCAGCCCACAGGGCCCGCCCTGGCAGCACTGCCGTGGTAGCGCCCTGGGCTGCGATCGGCACAGTGGGCTGTTCAAAACCACCAGGATGGTTCGAAACCACCCGCAGCTCTTTGGGGAAAAGACCGGCCTTTCAACTCCCGGAAACACAGTCTGGGTTTGGTTTGTCACTCGGCCATCTTCAGCGCCCGCACTTCCCACTTAGTGAACAAAGGTGACGGCCAGCAAACCAGGGATCTTGACGGCGCATTCGCATGTTTGAAAGCCCTCCGCACGATCCTTCCCATAATCCTGGTGGGAATTCTTGGGCCAGATGGGGTGGTGTCCGCTCGCCATGCCTAGATAAGCAGCCGCGCATCACTGCCTGCCACCCTACAGTGTGCGTGCGCCTGCGCGCACGTGAGTGAGGCGGAGAGTGGGGAAGTACCGCAGCGGCACCTCACGCTCCACAGAGAGAGAGCCACGTGGCCTGCGTGAAGATACCCAGGGCCTTCCCGCGCTCTGCAACACGCCCCGAAGCCCCCCGGCCTTCAAAACCCGGCGTGCTGTGCAAACAGCCATCCCCCACCGTTGCCATGGTCACCGGGGCTTAAGGGAAAGAGGTGGAAACTTCTCTGCAGAGCCAACCACCCACAAACGGGCCTGGGGGGAAAAACCTGGGCTTTAACCCTGCGGGACCGGACGTGGCTGTCTTCCCACCCACCACCCGCTTGCTCAGTGCCCTCTCTTCTTTGTGGAGCGAACCTGGAAAGAAAGGCCACAGATGTAAACTGTGCAGAGGAAAATAGCCTTGAGAGGAGGCTGCTCCAGTCAAAACTTACTGTCTCCCCTGTTGCTATGGTTACCTCCAGCAGGTCTCCCAGTGAGAATGGCTCTGTCATCAGCAACGAATCAGGGAAGCCCAGCTCCGGGAGGCGCTCGCCCCACACTGTAATGGCACCGCAGAAAGTGACAAAGGAGGAGGCTAGGAAGAGAAACGGTGAGACCTGAGACGCCGGCCCTGCCAAGCACCGCCCCGCGCGCACACACACACATACACACCCCACGCACGCCACACGCATGTGCACACACTCACACACTTTCACTCTCCCTCCGCTCTCCTTTGGAGGCCTCCTGCTCCTCCTCCTCCTTCTTCCCCATCTCCTCTTCCGCTCCTCCCCTCCCCTCTCTGCTTCCTCCTCTCTTCCTCCTCCACCCTCCTCCTCCCCTGTCCCCGTGTGCACTGACAGAATTGTCCATGCCTCAGGGGAGGAGGGAAATCTATGCCAAATAACTTGGTGGTGGCAGAGAGATTTTTCTTGATTTCGAACATCAGGCCCACTAAGGTGGCAGGTCTCTGGAGCACTGCTTATCTCTGAGATGTCCCTCCTCTTCCCACCCTGTCTCCCCGTGTCTTGGCCTGCGGTCAGCACGGTCGGCTGTTCAAAACCACCAGGGTGGTTCAAAACCACCTGCAGCTCATTGGCAGAAAGACTGGGCTTTCTACTCGGGGTTCAGTAGCCGCCATTGAGCCCAGATGCAACAAATTCATCTCTCCCCACAAGAACCCCAAAGGAGCTGGTCTGTCACCCTAAAACGCAGCCCCATGCTTCTGCCTTTATTCTCCAGTGTGCTCACCTGGTCACAGTTGGGTTTTCCACCCTCTGAAGGATGGTGACGGGTTTACAAGTCCTCTGAGCAACCGACCATGCGGCAGCGTGGCCTGAACGATCTGTGAATCGCATCTGGGGGCCTCACCCTGCAGCTGCACTTTCCATCCCAGCCCCATCTTTGTTCCGACCCCTCCCCACGCCAGTCTCCTGTGTGTGGTACTAGAGCCCAGAAGAGGCTAGGGGTGCCCAGGTTTTAAAGTGCCCATGGCTGCCACTCAAGGAGCCCCAGTGGCGTAGGGGTGACACGTTAGACTGCTCACCGCAAGGTCAGCAGTTCAAAGCCTCGAACCACTCCTCTGGAGAAAGGTGGGGCTGTCTCCTCCCGAATTCACAGGGGGCAGTTCTACCCTGCCCCATAGGGTCACTGTGTGTCAGAATGGATTGAATGTCAGCAAGTGAGCGAGCGAGTGAGTGAGTAGTGTCTGTCTGCCACTCAAAGCGAGAACATTCCTTTGGGATTTCAAAAGGTGGCAGTGGGCTTTTAAAAATTGCCGGGTGAAAAGTCAAGGAAGCTGGCCCTCTGGTTGCCAATGCTTTCTTTTATTTTTGCTTACCTTTGCTGGTGTGTTTGTGCTTTGCGAAAGTTTACAGAGGAACTCATGTCCCCACTCCAGGGTTGATGCAGCTCTTGTTACAAGGCCTTGTCTATAATCCTCACCATATAGCAGCACTCATTCCTCTTGCTCCATCATCTCTTTCCTGCTTCCCTCTTCACTGGCCCCCGGGCCCATCTCCCTGAGCACAGGGACCCCTCTGTTCACATGGTGGGTCTAGACCAGCTTTCCTTTTAAAGGGGATTTGAGCTAGAGGGGTTCAGAGACTCTCTCTTGAAGCAAATGTGAGACTATCCATTTGTTTTTAAAGGACCCCTTTTCTGACAGAAAAGAGAAAGAAATCAGCAGAGAAAAAGAGGGAAGGGCATAGCTCCTTCATATTCCCGTTCCAGCGACTATTTAAAGAGCTGAGTTCAGCTGTGGTGTGGATTCAGTTCTTATTTCCTCCCCCCTGCATTCTCTGTGTCCTGACACTGGATTTCCCTCATCAGATGAGGGTACAACGTGTGGGATCTCCCTGGGGTACCCACTGTACCCCAGATAACGTGAGATCCCAGCCCATCCACTCTGGCCATGCGGGCACATGTCAGAGGAGCCCTGGGGCTTGTGAAGAGGGAGGCCTGAGGGGGGCGGGGATAGTTTTCCCTGTGCCTTTGCCACCTTCCCTGGTTGATGCCTGCCACCCACTCTCCTCCTACCCCCTCTCCCATTCCTCCTTCCCTTCCTTCTTATCAGTCTGGTATGAAAGCGTTAAGGAAGTCCCCAGGGGTGCGGTTGGTGGGTGTCCTCTGCTGGCAGTTTGGGTCCACCTGCAGAAAGGTGTGGTGATCAACTTCCCAGAAACGAGCCATGGAGGAGCTCAGCCCTCCTCTGGTACACATGGACCTCCCGGATTTGAACTCTGCTGCGCGACAACGGATTTCACTTTGGTGCTAAATAAAGCCAAAGCGCACTGTCTCCCAGATTCCTGGCTCACCCAAGGCTAGCCTGATAGTGACCTTGAGTAACTCAGGGTGCGCCTCCCTCAACCTTTTTCTGTGCCTCTGACAGCACAGGCATCTCTTTGTCTAGTGCTGTGTGGCTTTGTTGGATTTTATGAAACGCAGTCACTGTACATATTGTTCTCTGCCCTTTTCCCGTGCTCAGAAAATGCAAGATAGACAGACTCCTCTCTGCCAGGCGGTCCACATCATGGAAGCCTCCCTCTGCCCCTGCACCTCTTCCACAAAGGGACAGACACTGAGCCTGTTGTGGACACCAGTGCTCCCCACTCCCCACCCCCAGCTCCCGGGTCACTCCTCAGCACCTAGTGTTCGTGCTGACCGCTGTCCTTCTTGTTCATCCACCCCCTCAGCCTGTCTCCTCCTCTGCTGAGGTCACTTGGATTACTTAAGGATCAGAGTCAGAAAGCACAACATTGGGTAAATGGCTAAATTGCCAATACTTCACCGGGTGGAGGATTTTATTTGTTTGTTTTGTTGAAAAGCCCTCTTTTATCCCGGTAGAGAGTACTTGGTGACATTTTATGGGTACCTTAAATTGAACACTGCTGCATTTTCAGGGTCGGGTGCTTCTGTGTCACCCCAGGTTTCCATTCAGGGAACATGAGAAATTTTGAAAATTTCCAACAGAAATGACATTGAATGCACCACACGACAAATGTTGACAAGGCTGCACCTGCCTTTTTAGCAAAGGACTCCCTTCTACTCAGTTAGACTCTAACCAAGAGAATTAGCCATGCATTTTATTGGATTTAAGCACTGGGCTGTGAATCTGAAGGCTCATAGTTCAAACTCACGAACGACTCCATGGGAGAAAGAGAAGTCATCTGCTGCCGTAAAGCTTGGCAGGTTCAGACACCCTGTATAGGGTCACGGTAGGTCAGAATTGCTCAATGGCGGTGGGTTTTTATTGCATGGGAAGATGAACCAGAGAAGAAAGGGAGAAGGGAGTAAATTAACCAACATTAAATGGAGGAGACAGGAAGGCTAATTTTTTCATCATACTGTCTCTGTGTTAGGCCGGATTAGCTAGAGAAACATATCCAGAGGCAGTCATATATGTGTAAGAGAGAACTTCATATCAAGATATCATTATATATCAGGAAAACCTCCCAGCCCGGTCCAGATCAAGTCCATAAGTCTGATACTAGTCCTTAAATTCCTTTTCAGACTCGCACAGCAATGATGCAAAACTCGTAGACCAGTGAGTGGAAAGTCTTGTAACCCAAGGGCAGTGGTTGCATCTCAGGGCTCCCCCCTGTCTCAGCTCGACTCAGAGAGTAGCCACCACCAGAGAGTCATTTGTCTTGGTTGGTACTTCCAAATGAGGTCAAGTTGCAACCTGATTGGCAGTCTAAACTCCACCCATACATATCTTTTTACAAGTGCCATGTTGGTACACAAAAAGACTGTCACAGTCCACCTTTGCCAACATGGCACTTGTCCACAATTCTTTAGCCATATATTGTTTTAAAAACAAGACAAGAGTACAATTATATGTGCCTAAGATAAAGTGACCAGATTTTAAGTGGATTTATAATTGACCAGGGAGGCGGGGAGGGCTCTTGACTAAAAATTTGGTCTATATAGAGCAAGAAAAATTTTCATAGAATGCAAAAATAGTATTGAATATATTTATTTTAAGTTTAAAATGCCACGGGACATCTGGTCACTCTAGCCTAAGAGGCAAAAACTAAAATGCATACAACTAAAACCATACCAGCCCCATTTAAACGTACTTTTCTATAAGTGAGCACACAAAACTATGATGTGCCTAACAATTGCAGTTATGTGAACACCTACACCATAATCCTATCAAAATATTCCCCCACCCATGAAAGTTTGTAAGCTAACCACTTTTTGTCATTATCCCCTGCATTTTGGGCATCCAATTTCTTTTTCGTGTTTTTTTTTTTTTGGGGGGGGGGTTGTTTTTTGTTTTGCTTTTTTGGGGCATCACTGCCCTCTGGTGGTGGAAGTAGGAGGCCCAGCCTTTGCTCCTGTGGAGCTGGAATTGAACCTCCATCCCAGTGGGCCGCAGTCCCGCGCACAACCACTACGTCACCGGGGCTCAGCCCTGGACATCCAATTCTATACCATCCATCTATACCATCCAGTGCTCTGAGGAGACAGGCATGTTCTTTGATGTGAAGAATCTTCATTTCTGTTGGAACCTTGTGAGTCTGCATCCAGAAGCAAAGTCAAATCAGGCCAGGCTGGCTATAAAGTTTGCAGCGGTATGCGCCAATTCACAAGCTCAAAAATCTTCTTCATCTCATCAGTTTCTGGTCAAGTCATTATGGGTGACCTTGCTTAGCCTCACCAGAGTGTCCATTCGCTGCCTTGCCTTTCAACCATGAACCTTTCACAAATTTTCAACAACCCTGGCCCCCTTGGAGTAAGTCATGCCATAGGCTCAGGTTCAGCACAGCTTTTTAAACTCAGACCCACCAACTTGCCCTCCTCTTCTCTATCCCTGTGAAGCAGGTCCATGGGTGTCAGTGGCCAAACTCAGCCTGTCTCTCTTTTGCTGCTTTCCTCCCTCTCCCACTCAACACCTGGATCCAGGTGATCACCTATCTTACTTCCCAGTAATCAGCTCTGCTGCATATAATGTCAATAACAACAAGTGGAAGAAAAGATCAGTACAATTCTAGTACAGCCAGGTCCTTAAACACAATTATTAAAACCGGCACACTCAGTCTTTTCTCATTCATATGCAACATGGTCTTATGCCTCTGGCTGCAGCAAGCCAATGCCAGACCATCTGTCAGCCATGTCAACAAAGCAACATGGTCTCAGAGGAGTTCTAAGGGCAATTTCGCCCCCTGATTTCAAAATTTCACATTTGTCTGGTTAATTTCCACCATTTCAGACAGGAATAACCAAAAACAGCTACTAGGAATCAAAACCTTCACTTCCCTTGCCCTTTCCAGAAAACAGCCCACTAAACTACATGACCCTATTTGACCTCCAGCCAGCCCAAAATGAAAAACTGTGATAAGACTGAGGTCAGGCCAGCCTCCACTCCATCTTTTTTATTTGTTTCTCTAGTACCCGACTCCCAAGGTATCATAATGTGTTAGGCTGAGTTAATTAGAAAAACAAATCCAGAGACATTCGTGTGTAAGAGAGAAGTAGTTATATATCAGGGAAAAAATCCCAGTCCAGTCAAGAGAAAGTCCATAAGTCCTAGACTAGCCCATAAGTCCCTTTTCAGACTCATGCAGCCACAAGCAATGATGCAAAACGCAGGAGGACCGCAGACCAGTGGATGAAGTCTTGTGCATCCAATTATGGGCCCATCACAGGGCTCCTTTAGGTCTCAGTGTGACTCCTCAAAAGGAAGCTGAAAGCAGAATTGGAGAGGGGCCCACCTCCAGAGCGCCAATGGCACCTCTAAATGAGGTCATGGAGTTTTGACCTGATTGACAGTCTGCACTCCACCCAAATCTTCTTAGAGGCGCCATGTCCTCATCCCAAAACCTAACTGTCACAGTTGGCCTCCAGAAAGTATTGACGTTATTACGTGGTTATGGCTTCTAAGAAGAGATTACTCTGGAACGTTCCAGTGTTGTTTTCTTACTGTGTCATATCCATTCACATATCAATTCTTAGGATTGGTACCTATAATTAGTGCTAATATGCCAGGCCATCATCTGTTTTCCAAAAGATTTATTATATCGGTGGCCTCCAATCCTCTTTTACTAAAACCAGAACTTGGAAATGAAAAGACACTCTGCTGCTAGCAGCTTCGTGGACATGGCTCCTTTCAGAATCTCAGTGGCCTCATAGCTCCATGCCTATCAGAACTTATCATTATAAAGTTTATTTTATGGTGCGTTTAAATATAACTGGGAAAGATGCCCGGGAGTTGGGATTTTGGGGAAGCAAAGCAGTTCAAAAGAAGTCACTTCAACTTTGGAGCTGAAACCACCGTCGAGGTAGTGGTAGTGTTCGGTGTTGTCCAGTCATCTCAGCCTCAGGGCGACCCTGTAGACATACACACACCTACAGCAGAGCAAAGGGCAGCTTCCTCTCCCAGAGAAAGTGGGAAGTACATCCCTGAGGAGAGCACCTGCATCTCCAGTCATGTAGAGGCAAGCCAACCTGACTACAGAGAGACTCCAATGCCAGTTCCCAGAACCTAGCCAGTCCTTGCCTTCTCCCCACATTCCCGTAGAGCGACAGAGAACATTTGACAGAGTACCACTGTCTCTGCAGGGACGCTCAAGGATATCAGGGGGAAAAGAGAGATGTGTGGAATATTTTAGTACAAAAGCAATTCATGTTTATTCTCCCACCTCCACCCCCCTTATCTTCCCCAGAGAAGTGCAGATTTGCTTATCACCTGGTCAGCAGCGCCAGCAGGTACTGGTACTGGTGGAAGATTATTAACCTTTGAGCTTGGATGAAATATTCAGAAATGAAGATCATGGGTTGTTGTTGAAGACCACTCTGTCTCAAGTGGGACGCCTGTGCTTATGCCAGTTCAAGCAGGAAGATGTGAAGTTGGGCTTTACTGGTCAAAGCCAGCCATGCCCATGGAGCATAACTGAAATGGTCATTGGGTTGCCTTTGCTGTGATGTTGAAATGGTGTTCTAGAGCATGTCCTGTTTAACCAGGGCCCTTCCTTCAGCATTCTCCAATGCCCTTTCCTTTCGAGGCTAATGATGCATTAAAAATTCCCGAGACCTTCTGTCCCAACACAGTGTTTTATATATTAATGTATTAGTGTTTAATGTGATGTCTTCTCGTGTACTTTTGCCATACAGCATAATCTTTTTTATCTGCTGGAGGATAGCCTAGAGGAAGTGTGCCAATCTACACAGTTCTTTTGCAAGAGGAGACATAAAAGTGTTGTCATTTGGCTAGTTCCCAGTACACTGTTATACTGTTCCACTGTAATTAAGCTCCCTAGATTCCCCTGCTCTTGGAGTAGCCACAGCCCAGAGCAATAAACACATGTCACTTCAAACAGTTTAGCGATCACATGACTTCCACTTCTACATGTTTAACCTGATCTGCAGATTCTAGCAATGTCTTCTTTTCCAGTGTAGGAAAGTGGACTCATTCAATCAGTCAAAAAATATTTATTGAAAGCCAACTCTATGTGAGCTATTACTATAGGCAGTGGATATCTGCCTTTTAAAAAGATGGGCTAGCCGCTGAGTCCCGGTGGGTGGCGTAGTGGTTGTGCGCGGGACTGCGGCCCACTGGATTAGAGTTCAAATCCAGCAGCAAGGCTGGGCCTCCTATTCCCAACACCAGAGGGCAGCGATGCCCAAAAAATAAAGCAAAACAAAACAAAAAAGTAAAATAAAAAGATGGGCTAGCATGAAGTTTCTAGTCTAGTGAAAGACATGAAGGAAGGCTGCAAATCATAACAATGGATCAGTAGTGGTGCACAGTCTGAAGAAAATAGAACAGGGTGATGAGAGGTGGGGGAAACCAGCCCCTCACACTATCATGCATCTGATAGTGCAATTGTACAGTTATGATATATAAAAACTCATAGAAAATAAGAGAGATAGAAGATTAAGTAAAATAGAGGAGTCAGGCATATTTCATGGTAGCATGCTCACCTCCTGGAGAGCATGACCTCACCAGCCAGGTCCATGCACAGCACAGGCGGAGGAGAGGGGAGAAGATAGAGGGATTTATTTCTAACTAAGGCTTATGTATTTGGATGAGGGCATGCAAACCCCCGATTACTGGTAAAGATATACGTCACAGGAAGGGGTTATACTATGAGGAATACAGTAATGAGAGAGGAACAATCTAGGGGTATATACACACAAATAGGAAGGGGAGGGGTTGGGGGGTGCCAAGATGGGCAGATCCTAGATTCAGGAAGGCAGCCTAACTTTGGATGTCACTGAGCAGGTTTGACCTGCTTTCCAGGGAATCAATCGCTATCCTATCAGTAGGGTGTGAGCCCCACCTACAGTGACCAGACTGCAGTCTGATTGCTCTGGATGGCTGAATGCCTTCAGGGAGAATAGCTTGACAATCATTTACCATGAGGTGCAAGCAGTGTCCTAGGACTGACAGATATTTGGGGGAGACGAGCAGGGCAACGGTATCCCATAAGAGGATTCTTTTAGATGGAAGGTCCTGGGAGTTGCTTTTTTGGAGCCTGACATAGAAGGTTCAAGGGAGGGAGCATCCCAGGCAGAGAGAGCAGTCGACGTAGAAGCTCCATGTCGGAAATAGAAGGCAGGTTGTGGTGGCTGGAGAAGAGTGGCTGGGGGGAGAGGGCGGTCAGCCATGGGACCATCCCTAACAGGCCAGAGGAAAGACACTGGGGGGTTGTCTGAGGGAGAGGAAACCTCAAAAGGCTATGAAGCAGAGGAGTCACATGGATTGGCTACTTTGGGAAGAACTGATCCATGCAGGCAGCTGGTGGACTACGTCTAGTATGAGAAGTGGCGGGAGCGGGAGATCTGTCTATTGTTGCACAAGCTATCCTCACATTTGTTGATGTTGGTAGGAGCCACTACATCTATTCCAACTCCTCCTGACCCATGGGATCAAGGAGAACTGCCCCGTAGGTCTGTTGGGCTATCATCTTCATGGAAACAGATCTCCAGGCCTTTCTTCTGCAGGCCTCTGGGAAGGTTTAAACCACCCACCTTGTGGCTGACAGCCAAGCTGCATGTTGCTGCACGTTGATTCTGTGGACCAGCGACGCAC